>RJWT010038996.1:0-12757 GCA_004365215.1 Cuniculus paca | reverse complement strand
ATATATTTTGTTATCTTTAAAATAGCTGTCCATGCCATCAAGTATAATAAAATCAGACAAATCGGAACGAAATGAAACTAATCAGAACAACGAATACAATCTAAATTTCAAATCATGATAATAGATTAATAGTGGTCATTTCTTTCCCTTTTTAGATAATTCCTCCCCTTTGACTTTCCCAATATGTATTGTGCATAGCTCTAGTTCATTTCTACTTGCCTCTCTATCTGCCCAACACCATCTATGCTTAAGTGCAAGTTTGTATATTCATTCTCAAATTAGAGTCTGAAATTCTGACTTCCACTTATGAGGCATTTTCAAATAGAAGCCTTTCAATATTCCTTATCTTCAAAATGCTGAGCATTGTAACTGGTTAAAGAACAAAACGTGAAAAATGTTCTTCCACCCACTTGTCCCTGAGACCTCCCTCAAACCATAAAACATGTTTTTTTGTTTTTACTCAATAGCTATGAAACAACAGTGGAGCTTAATCTCCATGGTAAACTATTTCTCATTATAAGAGTTTAACTTTCCACCTACACAGTGAAAGTGGACAGAGAAAGACAAATATAGCAAACAGTAGATCTAATTACAGCTTTCCCAAGAAAAGCAAAATGTAGCTGCAACATGACTACAATTACAAAGCTGTCAAATTTCGTTAAAGGAATTAATGGCAAATAGATCAGGAATCCTTTATATTTAAGGACCACTTGGAGAACTTCAAAAGTTAAAAAAGCAACTGTATGCATGTGCTGCTGTCATTTATTTTAAAAGAAAACATATTTGGCTAAGAAAAATAGACAGTATGGGCAGATAGACAGTAAGATACACAAGAAAACTGGACCAGCATGGAATTTGAGCCTGAAGACAGAAACTCCAGATCTCGTTCTATCATTCAGCAGTTGAAATTGCTTAATATTTCTGTCTCTCAACTTTTTTTCTTGAAAAATAGTAATAATAATAGTATCTAAATTTCCTCCTGTCTGATGTTTTCTTTGAATTACTAATTAAGTGATATATGTAATAGCAGTTTATAAACCTCTAGCTAGATAAAACGTGTATCATTTTCACGAACTGTACATTTCCTACAAATGCTTTAAAAATTAACTTAACAGAAGATAATATTCTGATTACTTCATGGTTATCTAAAACCAGATTTTTCTGCTTTTCTTGATGAGGTCTTAAAATACCACAGAAAGCAAATAAAGGTTGCCAATATGTTATACAGTTCCTACCAATGATTATGCCTAAAACATACTGCTTATCATCCACTTCCACGTACCTTCTGACTTAAACCCTGCATGCCTACTTCTTAAATTACTTTCCCAGGTGAATCACAAATAAAAGGATCAATTCTATAAACTTCAACAGTGAGAGATGAGAAGGGGTGACATCTGAAGACTTAGCAAAATGAAAATACATCATCAGGGAAGAGAGTCTCCACTCACGTTGTCCTGTTCAGGAATCCTGAGGCCTTATATCTTTAGTCTTCCTCATCTCTGACTTCACCAATAAGATACAGTCATTCAGTATTGTAGATATAACTACTTTCATTCATCACTGTTTCCATTGCCTAAATTTAGGCCCTCCTAACCTCTTTCTTGGATTAATTAGTCCATGCTTCTGTCTCCATCTGGTCTCTTGTCAAATCATTTTTCATGCTGGCAGCTTGTCTATAAAACATCAAGACAGGTAAGTCACTCCCTTGTCCAAAATCTTGAACTTTTTTTCCATTCCATTTTCAGAATATAACCTTAGGATGAGGTCTCTGGTGACCTGCACTGCCTTCCTGTGTACCTCACTCTACAACTTAGCTACTCTGCCTGATTAGAAGTTCTCTTCTTCTTCATCTGCTTTTCTCTCATCATCAGATTTTTAAAAATGTATTTAATAGCCTATTGAAGTTTCCACACAATAAAATTAAGTCATGTAAAGTGTATGAGTCAGTGCTTTTTAATATATTATCAAGTTATTCAATCACCACCACAATTAATTTCAGAAGATTTTAATAAGGACAAAAGAAACACTGTGCCCTTAAATTCTCCTTGCCTCCTACAAGCCCCATCCCCTGGTCTTAAGTATTTCATTGTTTTTCTAATTTCAAATAAATAGATTCACATAATATATGATCTTGTTGAGACTGACTTATTTGAAAACAGTTTGCCACAAGTGATAAAGTGCTGTAGAAAAATCAATACTATATTCCTTTATACAGATGAATAATACTCCATTGCATAGATAGGTTACATTTTGTTTACCAGCTGTTCATAAGTAGAAGGACACTTAGCTGGTTACCACAGCATAAATGATGCTGTGAACATTCATGTTTAAGATGTTGTAAAAGCATATGTTTTCATGTCTCTTGAAATTTCTGGATCACGTGGTAACTTTATGTCTAATGATGTGAAGATTATCAACTGTTTTCAAAGGTGGGGATATCATTTTAAATTCACATCAATAGTGTAAAAGAGAACAAATTTGTCTACATACTTCCAAATAATTATTATCTTCTGACCTTTAATTCGGACCACCCTAGTGGGAGTGATGAAGTATCTGTGTTTTTTTTAACTGTGGTTTTGATTTGTATTTCCCTAGTGACTAATGATGTTGAATTTCTTTTACTCAAGACACCTGATTTTTAATTACTCCTCCAGCATTGTTCACATGAGAAAATCACTGATACTTGCAGAACATAGTCAATATATGTCTTATCTTCCAAAGTACTTTTGTAAAACAAAAGAGGCAAGGAATATTAAAGTACTACAAAATATTTAAGTGTGAGATGAGGATCTCTATTAAATGAAAGGTTGAAATGAACCTCTGTAGTTACACCTCTGAAGCTGCAAAGCCTTCGTCAAATTACTTTCAAGTTTAGTTTCTCTGTGAATTAATAGAATAAAAATGGTAATCTTTAAAAGTCGTTTTATGTAATATGTGCAAAGTACTTCCCACAGTACTTAACTTATAGAGTATAATACTTAAATGGGAGTTAGCATTACTACTGAAATTGCTAAAAATATGTGATATTTCTCAGATGTCACTGAATTTTGAGACAGTAAATCACATTATTCTCACAAAAAAGGAAGCCTCAGGAAAGATTAAGAAAAAATCACATTACAAGTTATTTTACAGATATGTAAAAGGCCAAAAAAGACATTTGTGCCTTGTTTTCTAAATAAAAATCTATACATGAGTATGAAAAACATTATAATAAGGAGCTAAAATTA
Organism: Cuniculus paca; assembly: GCA_004365215.1. Classification (NCBI taxonomy): domain Eukaryota; kingdom Metazoa; phylum Chordata; class Mammalia; order Rodentia; family Cuniculidae; genus Cuniculus; species Cuniculus paca. The sequence goes on along the minus strand of RJWT010038996.1, from coordinate 9,530 downwards.
TTTTTAAAAAGAGATTTTAAAATAGTCTGCTAAATAATCATCCAAATGGAACAGGGATGAAGCTCAGTGGTAGAGTATGTGCCTAGTATGCATAAATCATTGATTTGACCTTCAGGAAGAAGCATGCAACTATTCGCAAAGACCTACCAGAAATTCTGCTATTTACTAAATAAAGGAATTCTCCCACCAAGTAGTCATAAACAAAATACATAATACCCATAACTTCTTTGGAAAATGCAGATGAGGTACTGAGAAGATGAATAAACTAGCTTTTAGTGAATTTAGTGGCTTAAAAGTATTAAGAATGTGTAAAACTGACTTCAGTTCAAGATACCTCTGAAAATGTCTGTTGCTTTCTACCAAAACAACTTGTCTTTGAACACATGAGATGGAAACATTCATTGTTGGCTTGGTCAAAAAATCATTCCACACACCCTAGTAAGCATGAGAGTGAGCATTTTTTTCTCTTATCCTATCATGCCCCTGGAAGTTTCTACACAAATATTTTAGAGCAGTTTCTCCTCCCAGCACCACAAACCCATAACTCTGTAAGAGTAATAGGATTGACTTTTGCAGTACAAGAGAAATGAAGTATGGTGGTCTGTCTTCTGGAACTGAACTGTATACAGATATATTTGGTATGACCTAAATCTGTGCCAAAACTATTGACTCTCACTCATGTTTCAGTACTGGAAATAGTTATGCAACTGACTTACAAGAACCAATGCATGCAAAATGCCTTTAAATTAGATTCTCCAGTTAAAGGAGGGTAGATGCCATTTCAGAAGTCACTATCTTTAGAGATTTCCTTTTCATCAGGCAGCAGCAAGAGACTGCAGTGCATGGGGAACCGAACCTGGCACTGAACACCTGGTGGGAATCCTGGCTCTCTACTTACTGTGAGTGAAAACTGAAAGAATTTAAACTCCACAAGTCTAGCTTTCTTCTGTTTAATGAGTTAGTTAAGATGCATATCTCCAAAAACTGTTGGGTAAGTTAACACATGTGAAGTGCATAGAATATTATCTTATACATAATAAATGCTATATAATTGTTCATTTAATAAAATCAATAAAGTATAGATAGTTTTGAACAGACCATTATTTTCAAAATATACAAAACACAACTAGAAGTTAAATCACTATCTTTTAACAACTCATTAACTTAACTATCTATTGAATATCATTAACCATTAATAATTAATCATTCAATCATACATGTATTTGTTATCACTTTTACAAAGAGGAACATACATAATCTATCCTTAGGAAATTTGCAACCAAAAATTGAATGGAATACAACAAGAACTTCAAGATTAAAACTGTGAAGTTGAGAATGATCCAAGTGAATGAATTTGTATCCTGCTGAATGCCATTAAATACCATACATTCTTATTTAAACAGAAAAGTACGTCTCTGAAAACATTTCGGTACTTAACCTGTTCTTTTTCCCCTAATATATTTTTTCTGTCAATATGGAAAAGAAAAACATATATGATACATTATGATTTATAAGATATGATTTATATATTCTATATAATCATGTATTTTAATATGCTAATATAGAAATCTAGGCTCTGTAAGATATTTTCTGCCTAAAAATATTTATCATACACGGTATAAACTTCAATCACACTATACTAAGTACAGGCATTCCTGACTATTTTGCTGTGTAAAGACCTATTATTATGTGTCATTGGTCCCTAAAAGAATCCAGGAAATGCACCACTTACAGGGCTACCATGCATATAAACTAAGTTATGTTGTACACACATCTAGGAAGTTCCTTGCATGTCAGTGGCAAAGGCCGATACAAGCATGGAAGCCTTAGGGACTCTAAACCTGGTAATCAGAACAGGCAGTTGTTTTTGCTCTTTTCATAGATGACATAGACACACAAACAATTCCAATCACACACACATGCTCGCACACAGGAAAAATAAGAATTGATCTCAGAAGTAAGGACTGTAGAGATTCAAAATAAAAGTTATTGACCATTGGTCAGCTATAACACTCAGAACCTGAGCTAAGTGACTCATTGGTTGTGTATCAATCACTAACACAACTGTATTAACATTTCCCCTATTACATGTGAGGGCACTAACATTCTAATAGTTTAAAATCTCCCCAGAAAACATTGGTAACAATAGGATTAGGTTGTAAACTGTGACCCTAAATAAGCTAAAGCCTAAAATGAAGTATTATGCTGCTCTTAAGCATAAAGAGAATAGTAAATCCCATGAGATGCCTGCATGACCTCATTCTTTAATGTTTCTTGTGCTTTGTGAGGCTTGACCTACATTCTGGATATCCTAAGTGTCAGTCTTAAGCTACATTTTTTCATGCTACTCCAATATATAGCACAATTTTGGTGCACATAATCCTTAAGCATGTATGTGCAATTATTGAACTCAGGGACACAAGTGATAAATCCTAGAAGATTCAGATGTTAATAACCATAAGAAATAGAAGTGAAATGGAACGCATAATGGAACTAAATAAAAAGAACTTGTATTAATGACAAAAGACAACATATCAAATTTCTTTTTATCAAACATAGTATTTTGCAACCTCTAAAATACTTATTTTAAGGAGATATCAAAGTGCCCAATACATAATCAAGACTGACAGGACATACTATTTTCCATTTTCAGTTTTATGAGACTTCATCTTCTTTAGGGAGAAAGATGGAGAAAAAAAGTCAAAGCATTATTTTCTTGTTTTTCCCATTTGGAGTGCTCTGTGTGATCCTGCTAGTTCAGATTACCATTTTATATCTAAATCTTCAATTTACCCCCTTAGTGTCCCTTGCTAAATTGAATCTCAGCATTAGCCTCTCCTGAAATTTCTCTTGTAGGTTATGAAAACACTCAATTCATCAGGCAAAGAAAGTCTATGAAACAACCTGGAAGATTTGGCAAACATGCTGCCTGATGTCAACTTACAAGGATGTAATAAAGAAGATTATGTAGCCTGTAAAAGACAATGCACTCGGTAAATTACAGCGCTGGGAGACTGCCTGGCACCTTATGTTCCTAATGACACTGCAATCTCTCCAGTAAACCACTTCTACACGTAAATGACTGAAAAGAAAACTATTGCTGATTCAAAAAATATATTTTGTGCCAAATTCCCACTTATCATTCTGACTTAGCTGTACCTGCCTCCTCTTAATTCTAGTCAAGAGAAATTTGTTAGTGTAAAATAGAACAGTGTTGACCAATATGCTACTATACTTGCTAGGCAATGAACTAGTCATTTGTTAAGCAATCCAGAGGGTAATAATACTTGGAGATCCTTATTTCTACCTATTCCAAATTCCTTTTACTCACTTTTTCCTTCCTTGCTAATTGTGGCTACCAAGGCAAATTATCATAGCAGCAAGACAGCACAATTTTTGTATCTCAAGTCAATTTTTTTGAATTGGGCTTTCACTCACTTATCCAGTTACCAAATTGCTATTAAGTGTTTACTGCATGCCAGGTATGTTCTGGGCATTGTTATAAGTATTGTGATACTTAAGATACATAAGAAAAAATAAATAAAATTTATTATATGGGCATGGATTAGGAAGAAATTTTATATTAACTAATACCATTCATAAATACAAATGAATAAGTGAAATAACCATTGGAATGTCTTGTAAGAATTGAAATAAAATGATGTGGTAATTGGGAGATAGGAAAACTATTTCAAATTTGTCAGGGAAAACCTGTTAGAGTATTAATATTTAACTGTGACCATAATGTTCCTTCTTGGGTAAGACATGTCCATGCAGAAGGGACATCTAGGTGTCTCTAGGCTAATTTTAACCTCGCTTGAATCTTTTCATCTCTAAGAAAGTTAATACCTAGTTCTGTTGGGAGGAAAAACTTAATTAATGCAAATAATACAGCACACTCCCTTTCAGGGAGGGAGTACTAAAATTAACCACTGCTGTCAGGAGTTATAAACATGAATTTTCTCTTTGAGTTCAGGTTTCCTTCCAAGAAGTAAGAACATCAGGTGAAATAGATAGGTAACATGGATTCACAAATACATAGCTTATTTCCATGGACTACAACCACAAGACTAAGGAAAACAAAATATCTTCATTATTTTGGAATTTTTTGCACTCAATGGCTCAAGAAAAATCCTACATGATCACTATATATGTCTATTCCCTTATAATCTTATCATTTCCCATTGTATATACTCTTCCCTAAGTTTTCATCAAGCCTTTCTTTCCTGAAGTATAGCCTACTATATTCTCATTCTGATGCCATTAAAGTGATGCAGTAAACCCCAAAATGTGACAAATTAGAAGTCTCCTAAATTCATCAACTTAGTAAATTATACCTTAAAGAATAACTCAAACTTTGCAAAATGATATTATTCTTTATAAACCTCTAACAAGATATTCTATGTGCTTACTTTCGATCTTAAAATAATTTCTTCCCTGATGCAGTAGATTCTCTTTTCAATATTATGCAATATTCCCCAGTCTCATAACCTTATAAACTTAACATTATTTGTGTGTGGTGAAAACACTAAAAAACCAGATTCTGAGCAATTTTCAAGTTGAAAATATATTGCTTAATTTTATTTGCCGTATTGTGTAATAAATCTTTTGAATTTATCCTTCCTTTCTAGGTGAACTTTTGTATATTTGAACATCTCCCAATCTACCACCCCTTATAGCTCCTGATAATTACAATCCTATTAGATTCTATGAATTCAGTGCTTTTACATTCACATATAACTGAGATCACATGATGTTTGATAATTTATGCTTGACTTCTTTCTCTTCATGGAAAGCCCACTAGGTTAATTTATGACATCAAAGATAACAGAATTTCCTTCTTTTAAAAAACTAACTAGCACTACACTTTTATGTACTCTATTTTTGCTACATCTATACATCTATTGATGAAAACGATCATTTTCAGTGGCTATGGAGAATAATTCTGCAGTGGACATAGGAGTCAGTTATCCCTCTGACATCTTGATCCCATTTCTTGTATCTATACCTGATAGAGGAATTGCTGGATCATAGTATTGTTCTATTTTTAATTTTCTGAGGAACCACCAAATAGTTTTCCATAATAGAAATACTATTTAAGTAAGGTCTATCAACAGTGCACAAGTGTTCCCATTTTTCCATATGTTAACCAGCACTTATGGTCTCTTATCTTCTAATAGATATTTTAACAGGTGTGAAAAGGCAACTCATTGTCACTTGCACTTCCCTGATGATTAGTAATGTTAAACAATTTTTCTATTTCTGTTGCCCATTTGTATGTCATCTTTTGAGAACTGTTTTTTCAGTTCTTTTACACATTTTTAAAAATTTGGTTGTTTTCTTGTTATTAAGTGTTCAGAGTTGCTCAGATACTTGGACAGTAACTCCTATTTGAGGCATGGTTTGCAATATTTTCTCCCACTCTATAGGTGCCTGTTCATTCACTCTGTTGATTTTTTTCTTTGTTTTGCTGAAGCTTCTTAATTTGATTTAGTCTCATTTTATTTATTTTATTCTTTTTTTTTTTTTGCTTTTGTTGTCGTCTCTCCCTTTGAGGTCAATTACAAAAAAAAACAACACAGACAAATATCAGAAATACTTCCGCTAAGTTTTCTTATAGTAATACTAAAGTCTTATGTTTGAATCTTTAACTCATTTTGCATTGATATTTATATATGGTATGATAAAGCTTATACAATAGATACATATCAATGAAGTGAAAGTTGGGAGGAAAATAGTGGCATTAACATGCTCTACAATTCTGAAATTAAGAAGCACTTCCTTATATATTAATAAATTATCTAATATAATACTACCCCCTATGATAACTATAAATAGATGAGTAATAGACTATAAAGCAAGTTAATGAAAAGAGAACATTTTATAAAACATGGAAGAGTCTTAGGGTATAGGATACAGCTGTCCCCATGTGCCTCCCATGAGTGACTTTTGGCAAATGATTCCTCAAAGTTAATGAGCGAAAAGGCAAACCCTTCACCTTTCAGAGTATGGGAATTATATCTGAAGTCTGTGTTCTGCATTGTCTGCAATAGATCCTGGTGATAAAAAAAACTCTAGTGTCTCAGAGTATCTTCCTTTCCCTAAATTACCTATTCCTAGCAATGATCCATGGATCAATCTGATAACTACGTATCAAAATCCTCATCTCAGGATCTTTCAGGAAGCCAGAACTATGTTATAGCATAAAATGTAATCTAAACTCTATGATACATATGTGAAATAGGTCTTAAATTAAAAGATAAATTTGAAAGTGCAATGAAAACAATGGAAAAAAACAGCTTTTATGACTATTCTGGTGAAATGAAAAGTGTACTTTCAAGTCAGAAAACTTTTAGATAAATAACCTTTCTAGATTACAAATGTTTCAATTCACCAGATTATTGTAAATCTGTATAATATACTCCAGAATTATAGATGTAATAATTCTAAATTTATAGGTTCAAAATCCGTAAGGCAAAATTAGAGATTTCAGGGAAGCAGGGACAAGTTCATAATTATCATGGAAGATTTTCATATATCTCAACAAAATTGAAAAAAAAAACCTGATGAACAGGAAAACTTATTTTCATTGGTACAGAAAATCTGAATAACACAATTAAGAAACTGAATAATGCATTAAGAGATTGTGTAACATACCTGTGAATACACGACCAAGAGATTTGACCTCATTTGTACACACGATTCAGCAATGAACACTGATGGAGTATAAAATCTTATGAAGCACTTAAAAAATTTTAACAAAAGTGACCATGTGCTGGGACATAAAGAGTATTTTAATAATTACCAAAGCATTTATTTCATCAGTATATGACCTCTGACTAGAATAGAATTAGGCTACAAATTAATAACAAAAGTGTATGTATAAAAGTCTCAAGCTTGTTAAATATTAAACAGTGCAATTCTAAATATTCATAACTCACAACTGATTTATGAAACTTAATGATTTTAGAAATATTTTCAACAAAATTATAATGAGAGTACAACATATCAAAATTTGCTGAACACAAATAAAACACTTTAGTGAGAAATTTGCTGTGTTAAATGCATGTATAGGGTCAAATAATGAAAGGATAAACGTCAGTACTCTAACATCTATATTAAAAAGCTAACAAAAGAATAGCAAATAGAACATAAAATAAAAAAGTAATAAAGATAATGCAGAAGTTTGTGAAGTAAAAAACTATGCCTCGGAAACTCAAAAGTTGAATGTCAATTACTTGGGATAATCAATAACATTTATAAATTTCTAGCCAGAATGATAAGAAAAAATAAGATTGGAAAATACTTAGCAATATAAGAATTCTAAAAGTAGATATCAGTGCAGACTTAAAGACAGTTAGAAAGTTAATAAAGGATATCATAATAAATCCAATGCCAGTAACCTTCCAATTGAGGTGCAATGAAAGAAACATAATTTATCAAAACTGAGAAAAAAAAAGGGAAAGAAGAAATCTGAATACTCTATTGCAAACTATTGTCATAAATCATTTCTCAAATAAAATGTTAGCCCTGCGTGGCCAAAAGAAACCATCATGTACTGTTGGTGAGAATGCAAATTGGTATAAACAAATGGAAATCAGTATGGAAATTTCTCAAAGAATTGAAATTAGAATTTCCATATGACCCAGCCCTTCCCCTGTACGTAGCTTTCCCAAAGAATTTAAGTCATTGTACTGTAGTGATACATGCATACCAATGTTTATACCAGCCAATTCATCATAGCTAAACCCTGGAAGAAGTCTGTATACCCATCAACAGATGATTGGGTAAATAAAATGTGGTATTTATATATAACAAAATACTGTTCTTCTATAAAGAATTACAAATTTGAGGCATATGTAGGAAAATGAATGCACCTGGAAAATATAATATTGAGTGAAATGAACCAGACACACAATGTTAAATACCATATGGTAGCTCTTGTAGTGAGGCAAACTACAAACAATGAAAATGATAAAGGATGGATAGAAAGGATTGGGGGATAAGGAAATGGTTCAAGGGAGTGAGGATGAGGGGTGACAAAGAAGGGAAGATGAAATGAGAGTAATAAAGATGTGCCATTTACAGGATCCTAATAATTCCAATCAGTGTAGACATTATGTACCATAACATGAGCTGAGACAAATAATATCAAAGAGTACAAAAAAGCTAATATGGGAACCAGAGAAGAGGAGAAGGGGAATGAAGAGGAATGAAATTAGGAAAAAACAGACAACCTGTAATATGTACATGTAACCACTACCCAAGATGATTCCAAACTGTGTGAATTGCAAACATGTACTAATAAAATAAAAGAAAATTTAAAAGAAAAAAAGGTGAAGAAAGAAATAGCATTGATCTTTTACAAACTCTACCAAGATAAAAAAAAATGAGAATGTATCTGAAAATCCTTTATGAGATCAACATATCTCTGAAAAGGACAGAAAAGAAAAGCATTGGTGGAAATCTAAACAAACTAGTAAGTTCAACATAAAAATAGAAACATAATATAGAAAATGATACCCTATAACAACTAACTAACACTAACTAACACTTAAAGGCAAAACCAAATAGACATAAGGTAGGGTATGAGAAAGCAGATATAAAATTACCCTGGAAAGATTAGCCTCTCAGACCAGCTCTTGTAAGTGAGGAGCTAATAAATAAAATCTAGGGAGAGGAGTCAACATGGCTGAATAGAGGAAAAGCCACAGTGGAGCTAGAAAAACAACTGAAAATGCAGGTAATTGAAAAAAAGGAAGAACCATACATCCTGATGCCACAATCAATCCTAAATAAGAGACTTGTGGATCAAACAAAATACAGGCATAGGACTTAATAGAATAGCAATTCAGCCAACAGGGCTGCTAGTGGACTCCCCATCTACAGATGGAGAAGGACTATCAATGTGGGAAGTTTGAAAAAAAAAAAAAAACTGATAGATTGAAATAGTGTGGCTAAGTCAGGCCACAGAGGATAGATTTGGGATATAAGGCCCTTGCTTCTTTTGCTTTCCTCCAAACAGATGACTCTGCAGCATGGCAGCAAATTTCACTGGGAAACAGGGGTGGAATGACCAGGGAACTGATTCCTCCCCAGTGGGCCACCAAGTATTTTACTATTTTACTTTTTGTCATGCACCAGAATGGCTAACTGAAACCAACAGGGACAAGATTAGGGACTGCAGTGAGGGTAGTGAATGGAACATAGCACAACCCATCCTGCCCTGTGAACAGCAGCTTAAGAGAGGAAACCGATGAACAGGCTTTACATAGGTTTGTGCTGTGGCAGAGCAGTAGAAGGTTGGTACTGCCCCCCACCCCCACCCCAGAGGAAACTGAGGTGGCACTGAGCGGCCTTGGGATGTCTCCAGATCCCATCTCAGAGTTGCAGGAGCAGTGAGTCACCCTACAGCACCCCACTCTACCTTGCAGCAAGTGGTGAGAGAGGACAGAGACACGCCAATGGAACTGGAGCAGAGGAGACTGTGCAAGGACCAGGAGGAGCCAACTGGATATGGGACTGGGAGC
>RJWT010038995.1:0-12757 GCA_004365215.1 Cuniculus paca | reverse complement strand
TTTTTTTTTTTTTTTGCAGCACCGGGTATTGAACTCACGACCTTGTGCTTGCCAGGCAGGCGCTTAGACCGCTGAGCTAAATCCCCAGCCCTAAGAATTCTTGAGATTAAAAAAAAAAAATCTGATTTATAAATATTCCTGAATGGTAGTTTGCCATTTTTCTTTCCCTTTCATATTTCTTCTTCAACTTGATTTTTCCTCTTAATTTTATTGTACTTCTTTTTAAGTTTTTCAATTTTTTATTGTTTTTATAACAAACCTAACCATAGCTAATATGCATAAGAATATTGCTAATACTTAAAATAGAGAACTTATATATTTTATAAATTTAAAAATTGATCTAATTTTAAATGCCTTTGAATTTTAAATTTCTTCTGTTTAAATGTTTCCCTTAGAATTCACAGATTATCATTTCCTTTCTGTTCTCTAAATCTATTTTTCTTAACCATTAACTTTTAAAATGTGTCTTTCTGGTTTGGTTTTGTTTTTATATTGCAAGAAGTTTTACATTTGTGTTTACAAATATAAATTATGTTAGTTATCAGTAAACTGTTGTAATTTCATATCGTGGTAAATTCTATGCAAAATAAGAGATGAGGCAGAAAGTAATCTTGTTTTACAGCTAGGATGGTTAGAGAAGACCCGATCAAGTGTGTGACATTTATTCAGTAAACCTAATTGAGATGAGGGGGCTATCTAAAGAAATAAATGAAAAAAGAGGAAAGAGTGTATATAAAATCTCTGAGACAAAAATTTTGACTAAAAGATAGGGAGCCAGGAAACTACTTCTTCCATGGAGGCATTAATGTCACACAAGAAAGAAGCAATCTAAATTTTGTCTTTAAATATCTACTCTGTCTGCTTAAAATAGAGACTAGGGAGGAAAATAGGGAGAAGGGGCAAGAGTGGAAGCTGGGAGATCAGTTAAAGTCTCATCTGTATAGTTTAGGTGAGAGTTGGTGGTTTCTTGGACTAGAATAGTGGCAGGGAAGGGTAACTAGGAGCTATTAGTTTAGCTGTATATTGTATTTTGAGGGTAGGACTTAAAAGATAAAGTGAATGTTGGTTGTAAGAGAAGAAACATTGCTAATGAATAACTTGAATAATGGAGGGGAGGGGGCTGTAGGTAGAATAAACAGATTTAAAGTCAGATCTGATTTAAATCTACATCTACCAGGTATGTGTCCTTTGACAAGTTCACTAACTTTTCTGGGCCTTTGCCTAATATGTTGGAGGTGCTTTGACAAATATTTTGACTGTACATGTAAAGGCCATTAGCCCACTGTTCAGATGAAGGTACGATCTATGTTAACTTCTTCTTCCTCCTTTTAGGTGAAGCTTTTAGAATTTTTTGTTTAGCATTACTAGTACCAGAAGACACAAGTTTCAGACAGATAGTAAGAAATATTCTTTTGGAACTCAGCCATTTGTGAATTGAATTTCGTGATGGAAAAACTATATATTGTGTAACTTCTTGATGATCTTTAATTTACATTTCTTTTATAGAATTAGATACTTGTAGCTCATATTTCTTAAAAAATAGTGTGGTAATATTTCAGTTCATCTTTTCAGTTCATAGCAAGGAAGAACCTGTAGGAAATCTTAAGAATAGAGTCATTTTAGAGGTATTTGCCCTTTAAGAATCATGCTTATTATGGTACTTAAGAGAGAATCTTACAAATGTTATCTTTACTTAAATAATTTAAGATTAGTCATGATAGTGGATTTTCATTTTAAATTTTCTTTCCCTAGGTGAAGCTGTACTTCACAAAAACAGTAGAGGAGCCATCAAATCCAGAGGCTAGCAGTTCAACTTCTGTAACGCCAGATGTTAGTGACAATGAACCTGATCATTATAGATATTCTGACACCACTGACTCTGACCCAGAGAACGAGCCTTTTGATGAAGATCAGCACACACAAATTACGAAAGTCTGATTTTTTTATCAAGAGGAATTAAAAACCATGAAAACAAACTTGAATAAACTGAAAATGGACCTTTTTTTTTTTTTTTAAATGGCAATAGGACATTGTGTCAGATTACCAGTTATAGGAACAATTCTCTTTTCCTGACCAATCTTGTTTTACCCTATACATCCACAGGGTTTTGACACTTGTTGTCCAGTTGAAAAAAGGTTGTGTAGCTGTGTTATGTATATACCTTTTTGTGTCAAAAGGACATTTAAAATTCAATTAGGATAAATAAAAATGGCACTTTCCCATTTTATTCCAGTTTTCTAAAAAGTGGAGACAGACTGATGTGTATACTTGGGAATTTTTCCTTTTGTGTTCTGTCACCAATTGAAGTGGCTAAAGAGCTTTGCGAATTACAGGTTCACATCCTACCCCTTTGCACTTGTGGCAACAGATAAGTTTGCAGTTGGCTAAGAGAAGTTTCTAAAGGGTTTTTGCTACATCCTAATGCATGTATTCAGGTTAGGGGAATGGAGGGGGAGTGCTCAGAAAGGAATATATTTTATGCTGGACTCTGGACCATATACCATCTCCAGCTATTTACATGCACCTTTCTTTAGCATGCTACAGTTACTAATCTGGACATTTGAGGAATTGGCCGCTGTCACTGCTTGTTGTTCGTGCATTTTTTAAAAAAGCATATTGGTGCTAGAAAAGGCAGCTAGAGGGAGTGAATCTGTATTGGGGTACAGGAATGAACCTTCTGCAACATCTTAAGAATCCACAATTGAAGGGAAATAAAAATGATGTCATAGATAAGAAACACAGCAACAATGACTTAACCATATAAATGTGGAGGCTATCAACAAAAAATGGGCTTGAAACATTATAAAAATTGACAATGATTTCTTAAATATGTCTTCTCAGTTGTAATGACTGCTCCATCTCCTGTGTAATCAAGACCAGTGCTAAAAGTCAGATGCTATTAGTACCTACATCAGTCAACAGTTTATTAGGTTTCAATCATATACCTGCTGTGGATGCTTCATGTGCTGCGTACAAGCTTCTTTTTACTCACTAAATATAAAATATTTTGTAATGCTGCACAGGAAATTTCGAGATTCTACAGTAAGCGTTGTTTTGTTTTGTTTTGTTTTGTTTTGTTTTGTTTTGTTTTCCTTTAAAGATTTATGATGCACTTATTCAATCCAGTAGCTGTCAGCCGTTCTACCCTTTTGACCTTACACATTCTATTACAATGAGTTTTGCAGTTTTGCACATTTTTTAAATGTCATTAACTGTTAGGGAATTTTACTTGAATACTGAATACATATGTGTATATTAAAAAATTTGTGTTAAAAAGGAAATTAGAGTTGCAGTAAATTTTCAACACTGTACAAATAAGGCATTTAATTTTTCAGTAGAAATTGTCCATATGCTTTATCAATTTGTTATTGAAAGAATAGGTTTTTTTCAATGTGCAGTGTTGGTTCATTTCTTCATAGTGCTAGAGTTGAGAACTAAGGCTTCAATTCATGTCTTAAATATCATCATATATTTGATATGCCCAGACTGCATATGATTTTAAGCAGAGTACAACTACTGTTGTAAAGCTAATGTGAAGATACTATTAAAAAGGGTTTTTTTCCCCAGAAATTCGATGTCTTTAAAATTATACCTTGACCTTGACATTTGAATACCCAGCCATTATATTTCTTGTTGATGTAAAATCCCATTTTCAATAACTTATTGGTGCTGAAATTGTTCACTAGCTGTGGTCTGACCTAGTTAATTCACACAGATTGCATAGGACTTATTAGAGCAGCATTTATAGAGTTTGATGGTAAATAGATTAGGCAGAACTTCATCTAAAATATTCTTAGTATATAATGTTGACATGTTTTCCATACCTCATCAGTTTCATTCAACAAATAAAGTTTTAAAAATTTGAACAAAGTTGTTAGGGTTTACACATTTGTATTTAAACATTGGTAATACAGAGTATTCATTGACTGCTCATTAAGTTAAATTGGTGAAGTTAGAGATTATTCTACAGATCTCCCTGCTGAAATTAGTATGCCATTTTGTTTTTCATAAAAACTGAAAATTGACTAAAATGAAAATCAACTGTTTTGAAGATAGTTATTAATACTGTTTTTTGTTACAGTTTTGGGCACAGCATATTAAAACGTAACTTGCATTGTTTCAATATGTAACATGAAGGGCCAGGTTATAAATAATTATATTATAATGGGCTTTTGCACTGTTATTATTTTTCCTTTGGAATGTGAAGGTCTGAATGAGGGTTTTGATTTTGAATGTTTCAGTGTTTTTGAGAAGCCTTGCTTACATTTTATGGTGTAGTCATTGGAAATGGAAAAATGGCATTATATATATTATATATATAAATATATATTATACATACTCTCCTTTATTTCAGTTACCATCCCCATAGAATTTGACAAGAATTGCTATGACTGAAAGGTTTTCAAGTCCTAATTAAAACTTTATTTATGACAGTATTCATAATTAGCCTGAAATGCATTCTATAGTAATTTCTCCCGAGTTTCTGGAATGTTTTTTTAGACTTTTTGTATGTGCAGCAGCTTACATGTCTGAAGTTACTTGAAGGCACCACTTTTAAGAAAGCTTTCAATTGGGCCCTATACCATCCCAAATCCTCTGTAACTCCTCTTGGATATTTTTGCCATAATTATAAAAGGGTAGTTGAATAAATAGCATCACCATTCTTTGCTGTGGCACAGGTTATAAACTTAAGTGGAGTTTACCGGCAGCATCAAATGTTTCAGCTTTAAAAAATACGAGTAGGGTACAAGTTACATGTTTAGTTCTAGAAAATTTGTGCAATATGTTCATAACGATGGCTGTGGTTGCCACAAAGTGCCTCGTTTACCTTTAAATACTGTTAATGTGTCATGCATGCAGATGGAAGGGGTGGAACTGTGCACTCAAGTGGGGGCTTTATCTGTAGTATTTGGCAGAGTTGCCTTCTATCTGCCAGTTCAAAAGTTCGATCTGTTTTCATATAGAATATATATACTAAAAATTTTCAGTCTGTTAAACAGCCTTACTCTGATTCAGCCTCTTCAGATATTCTTGTGCAGCAGTGGCTCTGTGTGTAAATGCTATGCACTGAGGATACACACACACATACACACACAAAAAATGATGTGTACAGGATAATGCCTCATACCAATCAGATGTCCATTTGTTACTGTGTTTGTTAACAACCCTTTATCTCTTAGTGTTATAAACTCCACTTAAAACTGATTAAAGTCTCATTCTTGTCATTGTGTGGGTGTTTTATTAAATGAGAGTATTTATAATTTAAATTTGCATAAATTCATTGAAATTTTAAGTAATGGGTAGCCAAACAGGATTATATTTTCTCAAAGGTTCCTGCCCACTCTCTTGCTGTCCATCAAGTCAGTGGGCTTTTTATAAAAGCATGGCTTTTGCTTAGGAGTAGGTGATCTGCCTACTCATGTTTAAGAGAAGCACTGTTCAAGCCTTAGTCACCACTTAATAAAATGTCCAGGCACATGAAATAATTTAATCTTGACAAAGTTCCAGATTCTTGGAGAACTGTTTATATTGTACTGTTAAGCCAAATGTCTGAAGACAACTTCCCCCAAATGAATTTGATACTTCAGAGTTCAATTTTGTGGCTTTTCCTTTCTTTATAATTTTTTACTCTGCCTTCAACATATGGGAAACTATCTATTGCTTATGACTTGTGTCATATAAAAGGTGAAATTTGAGAATAGTCAAAAGGACCTTGTGTACTTTAATTTTATTTTAGATATACTAGGAAACTTGAAGACTGAGGCATATCCTTTCAACACAACATAGGTAACAAGTGAACATATAGCTTGTACAAATGTTTTGATGGTAAAGCAGACCATTAATGTAACGATGGATTTAATGTTTCAAGTTTACATGTTCTCCATGTGACTTAAATGTGAATAATGTATAAGACGAAGTGTGATGTGTGTATATTCACATTACGTGTATATGAAAACTATCCTGCAGTCTGATAGTATTTTGATTTATAAGAACACACGTTGGTGATGTTTGCAAAGTAGGAATTTTTTTGACATTTTGATTTTGTATGATGTCTACACTACACTGTAACTTGAGCTGGCGTGATTCAGTGAATGCCATCACCATTTCCACTGAGATCTTAAAAATCACCAGTGTTTAACATGCAGGCTTCCAAAGGCTTACAGAAAATCAAGACCCTTAAATTTAGTTAATTTACTGCTAACGTGAAACTCTGGGTTCTTTTATTTTTGCCAGATAATTTTGCCAGATAACTGGCAGTCTTAAGTGGCTTACATGTGACTTTAAATTAGCAGTACTGTCACGAGTACAGAGAAATTTTTGTGACTGGAAACAATAATATTCAGTTAAAACTTGAAGGGACAGGATGTAAAAAATAGCAAGATAATGGAGAAAAACTTAAAGATGAGATATTAAAGACTAATTTGCCTATAAAATTAAATAGCTATAGAAATCCTAATGGCAAAGTTGCTTATTGGTTTGTAGTGTTTAGAAAAAATCAATTTTGTAATGATGATCTTATTTCTCCATCTTTCGAGAGATCTTCCTTATAAATATATCAGAATATGGGTAGCCACTCAAATTCATGTTGGTTGGTAGCTTTAAACATTTATAATGTGAAGACAAGACAAAACAGTTTCACTGGTGATAGTACTCTTTGATTTTTAAGTTGGCTATTTTTAGAATAATTTCCTAAAAAAATAATCACTTATACTCCCAACACTTGGAGATCTAGCCATTATTAATACTTTAGTTACTATACAATCTTGTTTTTTTGTGTATATTCATGTATATATTTAAGAAAATGAAATTTATGCTGTGCATATTCTTAGGGTCTTGCTTCATATATTCATCATGGATTTGTAGAATGTCCTGTTGCTTCACAAAATGGAAAGTTACTGAACACTCTAATATTACAAATACAGATTATATACAGTTAATTGAGAGTCCAATTCAGTAGGTTAATCATAAATGTTTAAATACTGTTGGAATAGGATGGTATATGTCTTAAGTAAATCAGTTACATTTATTTAGCATAGAGAAGCTTAAATTTTTGGGTATTCAAAGAACCGTATTTAAGTGGAATGTTCGAAACACTATATTAATAGTTCATCACTTCTGTTTCCCTTTTAGATTGGAAAAGAAAGATGGACTTTTCAGTTTGTATAGTGGTAAGAAGTTGCTCAATTCAGAGCCAATTATTTTAACACCCGTCCCCCCACCCACACCACCCTCCAAAAAAAGCAAAACTACTGTGGATTTATCACTTGTCTTTAAATCTGCATGGCCATGTGATTTACATCACATCAGAAACAATATTTTATGAATGGTTTGCCCTTAGCTCTGAAACCAGGTTTATTATGGTGAGCTTAGAATGTACAACTCTTTTTGATAGTTTTTTGGGAATTTTGGTGAAGACACATAGCTGAGGGTAGTATATATAACTTATAAAACAATGTATTGATATTTTTAAAACATTTTTACCTATGAGTGAAGTTAACTGCCATCTTTGAGCATTACCACATTTTAAAATAAAGCTACATATTTTTAAATGAAGTGTTTAACAAGGATTTATATTTTTCATTTTTAAAGATTAAAAGTAATTTATATCTTCTCTGTTGCATGTGGATTCTCATCTGTCCTTACAATGGTTAGAGATTTTGTTTGTGTAGAAGGAACAAAGCTTGTAGTCATGGCTTTAGTGTTGCAGTTTGCCAAATCTGTTTATTGCAGTGAAATTCTTGATGTTTAGGTTTGGTGTTCAATAGCACATCACTTATTGGCTATTATTTATGTGCGCCTCTAGAATTTCTTGCCTATTCTATTACAGTTGTCTGAATGATAACCCACTTTTACAAATGCCCTTTCAGTATCCAACTTGTTTCCATTAAATTGCCCTTATGCTCTAGTGAACAATTTGTACGTGTGCATGTGTGCATTTGTGTGTATGTTTGTGGAGTGTGCCTGGGTGAATTAGATTTTCAAGAGTGCTACACTAACTTTAGAGATTAAATAATTTGATTCAGGCAAACATTTCTCAATGGAATTTTGCAGTTCATTGTAATGAAAATGTTAACCCTGGACAACCTTTGGCATACAGTAGTGAATCTTGGATATTAATGAATTTGTTAGTAGCATCTTGATATGTACATTAATGAGTTATTTTCAAAGTTGTGCATTAAACCAAAGTTGGCATTTTGGAAATGTTTATATCAAGTTCCATTTGGCTACTGATGGACATAAGAATAGAAATGCCTTCCTATGGAGAGTATTTTTCCTTTAAAAAATTAAAAAGGTTAATTATTTTGACTGTTTGTTTTTAGCTTTTTATTCATCCAGCAAGTATTTATCAACCCTCTTATGTGTTTAGAATACATTAGTGAGCAACACAGACACACCATATTCTTGCTCATGAGCTTATACTCCAGTAGAGAAAAACTTTACGGAAATAATTATAAACTGTGATACATGCTGTGAAATATGAGATGCATATGATACAGTGACGATCACCAGTCATGCCGTTTGCTTCCCTAGAATTCCACCTTCAAGAAGTTGAATGGGCCTCATGCAACTAATTCATTCAAAGATGAATGAAAGTACTATGAAAATTCCAAGTAAAGGCATGAAAAAAGTGCACTGTACTCCCTAGCTTCTTTCTTCTAGTGTAGTGACCAAGGATTTGATAGGTCCTAGGTGGTACAGCTCTGTCAGCCTGAGTCTAGAGTTTCTATACAGAGTACAGTGCTATATGGAGTAGAATTCTTCCTTTTCTTCCCATATTGGACTGGTGAAACAGTACAAGTAAGCTGCAAAACTGTTTTCACTGATACAGTTGTTACTACAGCACAGATTATAACTAATGTAGTACTTTGGAAAAATTAGGGATAGTTTTCCTGAGCAAAGAAGAGCTAAGAATGAAGCAAAATGACATCTTTGAACAATCTGACACAATAAACTAAATTTCAAAACATCGGAGAGTTAATCAATAGTTACTGAGATATGTGTCAGGTATTCTAGGTGTTTGGAATACAAGTAAGTAAACAGCAAATCTCATTTTGTGGAGCTTGCATTCTTGCAAGAGAAAATAGTGCAATGGTGGAAAATGTGGCACTGTCAGCTAAGAGAAGTGACTTCAGCAGGGTGGAGAGATGCCATTACTGGATAATCCAGAGAAGGCCCCACAGGAGGGCAAGCTTTGAATAGACTCCTTAATGGTGGTGTTAGAATTTTCTTTTACTCTTCGAACCATTAATATGCACTCAAAGTACTCTACAAAATTATATTCTAAATTATATTCTATTCAACTCTGTACATTTGAGTTTCAAAGGTTATTGGTATATTTAGGAAGGATTTTTTTAATACCACCCTAAATAGCCACAGTGTTCTAAATCACTGTTTTCTAAATTATTTGGCGAAATCTATAAAATCAGTTGCCCTAGATTGATTTTTTAGTTTTTTTCTTACACTATATATATATATATTTTGAAAATACTAATATTGCTGTTTAGAAAACATTAAAATCTTGTTACAACCTCAAACATTTCTAAAAGCTGAGAGGAAATAATTTACTGATGGGAAACAAGTTATAAATTTTAAGTTAAACAAATGAAAAATTTATAATCTAGTGCTATCCATTTTAATTCTTAACTATAATAAAAGAAAATCTGGAAGAGTACCAGTATCTAAATAGCAAAAGAGATCCCCCCCCCCATTTCCACAAAAAAAGGAACTCCTAACTCATTTCAACATCAGGGTCCAGGAAGTTTAACTTAGGAACCCAGGAGAAATGGCATGATTAAATTGATACAATAGAAATTTGCAATTGTTTATTCAACAAGGCATTATCTTTTGCTAGTGATCAGTTTCTTTGTTTTCTAAGGGCAGATATTATAGTTAGGAATGAAATGTTGAAAGAAAAGACTATTTTGACATTTCATTTTGCTTTAGAAAGGACGTAAGGTATCTGAATGAGTTACCCCAGTGTGAAAAAAAATTACCATAAAAGTTTAGAAAAAAATTATTCATATTTCCTTTGTTTTATCCTAAGGGTTAAAATTGACATATAACGTCTCTTGAACTTGATCACTGGACTTTGAAAGTACATTCTAATAGTATTATGAGTCACCCCTTTAAACATTTAGAGTTGTGTTATGTACATGTACTAATTCTTCACAATGAATGTAATTACTGTGTACTGTAAACATGTACTCATAAAAATTAAAAATATTTATAAATAAGCCAAGTCTAATTTTCAAGGAAATAAGTAGTTCTTTTACTGTAGTACTTTTCTTGAAAAACTTAGTGAAAATTCAGTAAGTTATGTGTGTCTATTTAATAGTGTAGTTTGCTGTGAGCTGAAATACTGTAGAATTTAGTAAAATTACAATATAAAAAATAGTAAGTATGCCAATATTCTGTAAGTAATAAAATTTAGTTAATTCTTACAATTAACTGACATTAGAACTCATTGTGGAAGAATTATTAGCAACTTAGTCATGGTTATACTTTTCTATTACAGTCATGTTTTTGAAATGAGATTTCTCAATTTTCCTATTCCTATTACTTACAGCAGTGGTGGGAAACCTAGGGCCCACGTGCTACAGCGGCTGTTTGTTATCATTGAAAGCTCTAAAAGGTTCGGCATCACTTACCTATACGAAAGAGAAGTATATTTAAGCTTCACAAATGCACATGAAAATTACTGAAATTTTTAGTTTTATACACTATTTTCATGAAAATATTATTGGCAGGAAAGCCCAGCAATTTTACAAGGTTGTTTTAAACAATGGAACCACAGTAGTTCTTAAATTAGTTAATACTCTGTTTACTATCTATAGCCATTGTGTCATATGAATGCTAGGATTCCTAGTAAGAGTAGTATTGTATATTTGTGAATATTTAAAGAGGAAAATAAGTTGCAGTCTCTGGTAAAAGAGTAGGTATTAGATAAAATTTCCCTAAGCTGACTCAGCAGACCGTAATGTATTCAGCTGTCCTAAGTAAAGCCATTGTTTCTATAAAAATGTAATAAAAGGAGCTGGGGATCTAGCTCAGTGGCCTAAGTGCCTGCTTGGCAAGTGTGAGGTCGTGAGTTCAATCCCTGGTGCTGCAAAAAAAAAAATGTAATAAAATAACCCACAATATCACAATGAACATGATTTACTCAGGTAAAATATTGACTCGAGGACATTTGAGAGCCTCAAGCAACTTGATTTTTTTTCTCCAGAAAGTTAAACACAGTTCTACTTCAGAAAACCTGAGACTCATTTAAAATTCATAAGAATTCTGTGTTAAGTCAGCTCATTACCTATAGATCTAAATTCAGCAGAGAAAGGAAGCTGAAGTAAGGAAAACAGGAAGAAAAGAACGATGGGGAGGGCTCAGGTTAACTCTTACTCCTGGACAGCTGCTAGAGTGATAATAAAATGATAACTATCATATCATGATTTTGAGCCTGCAGTAGGTACCAAACACACCTGCTTTACAACCCTCCAAAGTAGGTCATTTTATCTTATACACAAAAACTGAAAGTCAAGGTACTTAAATTACCCAGTTCTCACAACTAAAGGTAAGAAACTAAAACTGAATTTGAATCCAGGGCCATATGTTATTCCTACTATAGTATGCAAAACCCTCTTAATCAAATTTACAAAACAAAAAATCCTGAAACTCACAAGTCATAGAGTTAGACCACTGTTCTTTATCACTGATAGAAGACCAAACTAATAAAAGGCATAAATCCCAAAAAACAAGCACCACAGAAAAGAAATTTTAACAATTGCTCATGCTACAAAAGAGAAAGTGACTACAAATTTTGCCAAGTTCTTGAGAGGTAAAATGGTAAAACATTGACACACATTTTTTTTATCAAAACTCAGGGTGAGAGCTCTTAGATTTGTTAGTGTTGTGTGAAATCTATTATACAAACTAGTACTTTATTTTGCTTCACTGGAATCCCCAGGTTGTTTAAAGTGATTGGATCTCAATTAAGCAGGCCAACCTGCCAACCAAAAAGTCTGTTATATGCATATTGCATAAAGTTGGAATTGTAGTGTAGAAGTTAGAAAAGATCATAGATTTTATACAGAAGAAGGAGCAAGTGCAAATGGTTGATGTGGGGAAAATGCCCATTTAGGGAACTGTAGGAAAACGAAGAGTAGGTAGAGTAGGTAACAAAGTGATGAAACATACATTTTATTTTTTTTTTATTTTAAACAGAATAGAACAAAACAAAACAGAACAAAAAAAGCAAAAGAAAACAGAATAGAGTCAAACATAATATAGCATTTCAAGACAGAACACTGCAAACTATACACGTTTTCAAGACATAACAACAGGAAATTAACAATGGTTACCCTAGTGTCTCTTGCTTTCTTCAAAATGATTGTTCATACATTTACAGACAATAATCTCAAACAAAACAAAGTAGTGTAAAACCAGATAAAAGAGAATAGCATTACAAGTCTTCAAGTCGGATAACAAGAAACCAGCAATGGCTACTGTAGTGTCTCATTTTTCAAAAGAGCTGTTCCTATCTTCTCGCATATTGCTTTCAAATAGTAGGAAAGGGACTTAAACCAATCAAATCAAAGAATAAAAGCACCATTGGATTTCAGAACGATTTCTCCATATTTATTGGGAATTTTGTATCTTATTGAGTCTTTTGGTTTCTTACACTAGGGAGACAATGCGGTGTTTACACAAGTGTGTTTGGTTTACTTATGAGTATGCTCTCAAGTCGCATCCATTTACCTATAAA
>RJWT010038994.1:0-12756 GCA_004365215.1 Cuniculus paca | reverse complement strand
AATGGTTACCCTAGTGTCTCTTGCTTTCTTCATATCTGGCTTTATAGCCTTGTCCTGATTTTAGAAGAAAAGTATCCAGTTTTTCACTGAATATGATATTAGCTATGGACTTTTCATATGGGTTTTAATAAGTAGAGTCAGTTGTCTGCTCTTCTAGTTTGTTTAGTATTTTTTATCATCTTGAAAAGATGTTAAATTTTGTTCAATGTTTTTCTGCATTTAAGATAATCATGTGGAATTTGTCCATATTATTAATGTGTGTTTCAACTTATTTCTAAAATGCCCCCCAAATTCCCATGTGTATGTAAAATGATTAGATTATGGGGGTCTAGTAGTATCAGTAGATTCATCCATTGGTGAGTTTGGTAACTTAATGCACTGTTAGGAGGTGGGGCCTAGTTGGAGACCGGGCATGAGAGTGTGACCTAGAAGGGCATATTCTTGTCTTCAACTCCATCCTCTCTCCTTCTGCTTCCTGGCTGCCGTGGGTTGAACACCTTTCCTTCAACATGTCCCTCTGTCATCCTGTTTCTGCCTTAGAGCCCACTGACCATGGACTGCACCCATAAACCAAAATAAACTTATGCTCTTTTAAGTTGCAGGTGAAAGTACTGTGTCCATTGATGACAAAGTGACTAATACAATGTGCATTACACTGATTTTTACATATCATGTCACACTTGCACTCCAGGAAGAAATCTCATTTGCTCATGGCATGCAATTCTTTTAATGTATTATTAAATTATTTTTTCCAAGATAATATCAGTTAATGTTAGAGTGAGAGAAAGAAAGACCGAAGTGAAGTAGTAACGATGGGCAAAGAATGTGGTTGAACTTACTGAGCAATGGTGAAATATCAAGAGCTCCATGGATTTTGTCAGTTTGCATATAAATGGATAATGGAAAGAAGTGGAGGTTGACTTTCAAAGCGAACCTCTCTTCAGAGGGGAAAGTATTTTGTAAGTGTAGAGGAAGTATTTGCCGAACTACAACACAGAAAACAACACAGAAAAACATTGAGCAACAGGTACATATTAGTGGTTAATTTTCATAAGTAAAAAGAGTGATTTCAGTGACTTCCTCAACCCAGATCAACTGCTTCCATGCGATTTCCTGAGTCCAGTTATACAAAATAGAATGAGGCTTAAATTTCTGAAAAGTCCAAGATCTATCTCTTCAAGTAGTATGTAAAAATAATCATACCTTAATGGAGGGATCTTTGCCAGGATATTTCATCTCTGAATTTAATTGTCTATAAACAAACTATTCCTCAGAGATCTTAATTATAAAATGATATAGGTTTCATTATTGTCAGTGGTCAAATACATTAAATAATTAAAAACTCTACTGAAATTTAGTTGTAGGTATCACTGTAACTTATGTCAATGATTCTGAGGCAAAAGTAAACTTCAACTATCTTTTAACTGGTTAGAGGTGTCAAACAACATCACTAAATGCAACAAGTAGCCTCAAGACCCAACATTCTTCTCAGGTGAATTTAATGGCATATGTTCACATTAAGAACCTACACAAGACTCAGTAACAGTAACTAATGGGCAATTCTGAGTTCATCTAACCCAGTTCAAAAGTCTATGCTCCTTTGGTAGCTCAGTTTCTGAAGACCAGAACCAGTAAATCAAAGAGGGGCATGTGAGGGTTTCTGTTAAAAAGAAACCCATGCAAATCAAGTGGCAGGTCAGAAATACACCTGTTTAGGTACAGCATGTTTATGCAAGAACATAAAAATCATTGACTTGTTAGCAGCCAAAATGGTAACCAGTGTCCTTTTGTTGGCAAATAATTTATGTAGCACATGATACTGTTGAGGCATTAGTGTCCAGGATAGCCAAACAACTCAAAAGAGAAACAAAAAGATGACCAACCCATTAAAAATGGGTAAAAGAATATGAACCACAATTTTACCAAATAGAAAACACAAATGTCTTTTTAAGTACTCAATTTCATTAATCAACGAAAAATTAAATTTAAAGCTGTATACTGCTTTTCACTTTTACACACTTTAGATTGTCAAAATTTAAAGTTAGAGGTACCATGGGTGGCAAGGGTGTAAAGAAGAAGGAATTATCATTTCTTAGTAGTTAAAGTCTAACTTGGTCTAAATGGTGAAATGACTCTGAAACATTAAATATATCCTAGTAAGCCTAAGCATGTAAATGCTATGAGTAGACGTTTAACTCCAACATATTTATATACCTTAGAGATTAATTTCTGTTTGTACCAAGATACATGTACGAATATGCAAAGAAACATTGTTCATTACAGCAAAAGAATAAAAACAAATACTGATCAAAAACAACATAAAAAGTTATGAAAACTCATAAAATTGAAGTAGTAAAATAAATTGCTTACAGCATTACATGAATGAAGTTGAAAAGCAAAAGTTTTAGATTGAGAGATACAAATTATAGAAGAATATACATAATGATCCTATTCATATAAAATTTGAAAATAGACAAAACTAAAGTCTGCTTTTTAGGAGTCCATGTATTAGCAAGGGATTATTTAAATAGCAAGAAACGATTAAAACAAAATTGAGGATAGCAACTACTTTTGTAGTGAGATTAGGCTGGGCACAAAGAGCTTTTAACCAACTAATTATGTTCTAGCTTTTAAATTGAATGGTGAATGCAACATGTTTACTTTCATTATTTTCTAAATAGCACATGTATATTTTATAAACTTTCATATTATAACTTGCTTGCAATAAAACTCTTTAAGCAATATTGCACTTAAACTGAAAACATAACTGCACATTTTTCACAAATAATTCCTGTGGGTTCTTTCCCAGCATTTGGTCCTGCATAAATAGGCTCAAGAAAGCAGGGTCTCCTGAAGTTGTCACAGGAAAAGGAAAAGCATTAATGGCAATTGTCCATGGTGATTAGGATGATGGTAAAGAAGGCTGCTTTCCAGCACTGAAGAAGCACACCTGTCCACTGCAATGCCAAATCTGACACAGCATGCAAGAAACCAGTTTAGTACTTCAATGATTGATGGAAGCCATGATGTAATTATGGAGAAAATGGCAAAAGGACTGTATTCAAAATTTGTAGATGCTTGCCTTTTGCTAGTCTTGTCTTCCTACCTTGTTTCCAAACCTCTCAAGAAGAAAGTTTGTCTTCTACGTGTCTTCTACTTTCTTACTCTTTGTAACATCTCTTTCCTACCCATGAGACTTTGGAGTATGGCAAAACTGTGCCCACCCAGTGTAAATTTCTGATAAATACATGATAAAGTCCATCATGAAAAAGTCTGATCTACTCCAAATAATTCTCTTGGAACATACTTCAAAGAGCTGCCATGAACAGCTACCAAATGCTGCTGTAGTTCAACGCATTTTGTAAACCTTGTATGATAAGTGATATTCACCATACACACAGGAAACATACAGAATCAATCTCTAGACTTTTTAGTACGATCTCAGTTGTGCTAAACAAGATTCTCATTTAGTCAGCACTGGATTCACTATTTCTTCTCAGAGAAAACAGTTTTGTTCTAGTATGGGCATTTGAGGATTGTACTTCAGGCCTCAAAAGCAATTCTAAAGTGGCTACATATTTTTCTTTTTTCTTTTCTGCTCCCTCTCTTTGCAGCCAACTCTCACTCTGTTGCCCTGGCTGGTCATGAACACCTGAGAGTAAGTGATCACCCCGACCCCCACTTCAGCCTTCAAAATACCTGAGAATGCAGTCAATTGCCATGGTGCCTGGCTCAGAACAAAGCACTTCTACTAAAGCACAGATACCTATGGGAAATATGTTGAAATAGTAGCAAGCCCAAGAGTTACTGTCAAAAGTCTGAGCTCAGGCCTGCTGTTTTCCCAGATGTGCTTCCTTAAACAGGTTTCGGTTTCTCTAAGTCTTACTGTCTCGAATGATTGACTTTAAGGTGTGATTAACTCTTTTTGGTTGCTAGAAGAACCAAATAAGAATTATGTGAAAAACTATAGCCAGATATGGTGGCATATGCTTGCAATACCAGCACTTAGGAGGCTGAGACAGGAAGAGCATAGCAAAGTCAAGGCTAGCCTGGGCTACAAGTAGCCTGCTTGAACTACATAGTGAAACTGTCTCAAAAAATACTAAGAGAGACAAAGAGAGGGAAAAAGAGAGAGAGAGAGAAGAAATTATTTTGTAAATTCTTGAGCACTGTGTAAATGTAAGAAGTCTTAATTCTAAACCTAAAAATTATACATTCCTAAGCGATCAGGCTTTGGGGTTAGGAATTTTTATATCCTCTTTCCACATGAACTGGCTGTCCCCAAAGCATAGTCTCTCTAAACTTTGGCTTCCTTAGTAACTGTAACAGTACCCAACTCTTAATGTCATGGTAAAATATAATGTATATCAACACTTCACCTCTGCCTGAACTCCTTAAAGGCAAAATGAAAGTTTGATGCTATTTGCAATGAAAAATCCTTTCTTAGGTTATCAACACAAACTATAATCAAGAAAGTTTACTTGTGAAATTATAAAAATTTTAATCTTAAAATTTAAAATGAGGTAATGAACACACATACATATCAATACACCTGAATCATCCATTTAACAAACAACCATCATTTTTGAACCTCTGTATCAGGTACCAGTCGCTGTGTGAGACATTCTGCAAAGATAACTTAATTAGTTCTCATAACAAGACAAGTAAGTGATTATTGTCAAAGTTTAGGTAAAGAAAATAAGTCTCAACGAGATTAAGAAATTTGTTCACAAACACAAAGCTGGTCAGCCATATGACCAAAATTTTAACTTAAGTACAGTATTGTTTGACTGTTAGTCCCACAATGTCTTTCTTTTTTCTTCTTTCTCCTTTTCATTTTATTTACCATCTTTTCATTGTTTAAAGTTTTATTATAACAACAACCTAAAGCAAATGCAAATAATTTATAGTGTATTCTATTAATGCAAGCAAAAGTAGCTTGTGCTAAATATTTTATGCTATTGAATGTATGTGAACTGATGGACAAAATAAAGCACAAATAGGCTGTTCCATTCTTTCGGCCTTTCCCTACCATGCTGGAGATGTATGAATGATATGTTTATGTGGGGTCAGAGCAGGAAGCTGTCTTTCTTGTGCATTCAGCTCCATAGTTGGGTCAAATTTTGTTCTAGTTAAATTACTACTAATTCTCTTTTGTGACAGAGTACAATTACTCATCATTCAAGCATCGATCAAATAGTAGTTCACCACTACTTATTAGCAGTGGAAAGTATTAAGTACTAAAGATATAAAGCACTAAAGTGAATCAGATCCTTTTTGTCGTTTTTTTTTCTCTGTAGCAAGATCTCAGAGAAGGGCTTAATTTCTCACATATTTCATTATTTGAATTGTGATCTAGACATTCCACTGTTTTGAGTGTCTTTTAATGAGGAAGACACATAATGAAAAAATAGTACTATAGGGGAAATTGGATCTTTAACAATGCTAACATGGAAAATTCTTCTACAGATATTTACTCTGATGATATTCTTCATGCTTTGATAGAAAAAAAAACTCCATAATTGCTGTATAGCTAAAATAGCTTCTAGCAAAAATGGAAACAATTTCGAAGATATTTGACAATCCAAAAAACTCCAAAACATATGCAGTTAACCAAGGGTGTTTGGACTCTGTTTGACAGCTGGCTGACAAACATGGTTTCAGGGAAGAATATTTAGACAGAATCTCAGTTGTGTAAAATTTGAATAGAAATGCTACAATTATTCAGAAGCAGCAAGGTAGCTTTATTCTTTTACAAAATTTATTTTGGAAATGGATGCAAATGCTTTGAGTTATCAACCAAGAAAATGGACCTTTGCTGGGGATATAGCTCAAGGGCACAGCACCTGCCTGGCAAGCACAAAGTTAAGAGTTTGAGTCCCAGCACAAAAAAGAAAAAAGAAAGAAAGAACGAATGAACGAACGAAAGAAAGAGGAAGGAAAAGAAATGAAGATGGATCTGTGAAATCCTAGTGCATGTGTGGACTACAGGTATGAATGACTTACATGACAACAACAGACCATGCAGAATGACAACAACAGACCATGCAGAATTCTATCATTCTTTCTTTTTTATTTAGAGAAAATATGGCTCATTCGCTCACCTTGTTCTTTTGACCAGTTTGAATGTCATTAGTAACATTATTTATGTTTTCTTTTACCAGCCAAAATATCTGAAAAACAATTCAGACAATGTGTGAACATATTCTCCGCTTTTTGACCACAGCAAATGTTTATAAAGTATATACAGGCATTGAAAGACATAGTCAAACTTAATCAAGGAGCCTGTCACATATTAAGACCCTATAGTATTTTAGTTTGTTGAAGAGTTTGATGGGACCAAGGAGATGTGCATGGGTGATCATGCACAATTTCTTGGTGGTTGATATTGAGGATTTTCTTAAAAATGCTTCTCCTTCCATATTTGAGAATCTTGGCTGCATCCACTTGTGTACAAGCACTAAATATATTGGTGGGGAAATGGACTGTGACCCCAGAAGAATTAAATAGAAATTAAAGATTCGTTCTAAAATAGCCCCGTGGTTTGACATAGTCTCACCATATCCACAAATAATCAAAAATACAAGTGTCTTGTTTACAAATTAGATAGTGACCATAAAATCACGAAAAAACTTAATCAGAATTGTAGGTCAAACACTCTTAATTGGACATCTTGGGGCTCTGTGTCTTACTATTTATAAAGGAAAAAGTTAAAAATTCAGTTTCAGAAACCCACTTTAAAAGTATGGTATGCATTTTTAAAATAATTTAAATATTATATACAAATTTTGGAGAGGTGATGTAGTCAGACATGGATCCTATCTAAAAATTATCCAATACAGAAGATAAAACACAAAAATAAATGTTTATATAAATGTCAAAATGACATTAAAATTATATGGTTAGGTTCTGTAGAAGTTCAGGGGATAAGAGATTCCTTGAAACTGCAATAATATATGGAAGGGTCATAAAGGAAGAGACCTTTGATCTGGCTTTTGAGAAATTGCAGTCTTTGATATATGGAGAAGAGACCAAAGAATAAAAAGAAAAGACATGTAGAAGATATGAATTATATACAGCAACTAGCATTTTTACTAGATTGCAAGGCATGTGAAGAACATGACAGGACTTACTATAAAAAATTAGGCAGTGCTACATCACAATGTTTTGAAGTGTCGTCTTAACATAGCAAAAAGCAGCTCTTCTCTGATTCCTCCTTAGTCTTTATTCCTGGCAGGACTTCTTCCACATAGTTACTATTTAGGGCTCTCCATTCAATGGTGCAGTCTTTTAAAATCAGACTTGACACCCAATGCCTCTCTTTTTAATTCCCCAAGTCATTTCCCTTCTAGATTTCACAGGGTCCAGGGCCACAGAGCAGCTCTGAGCAGTAAGTTCTCACTTTTTCAGATCTTAGAGACTTGTGGTATGGCAGTGTGCCAGACCCTGATCACTTATCCAGGGGAGCCCTCCATGCGGGTGTTAATCTGACATGCAGAATCAGGAGCAAGGCTCCCTCTCCCAAGTTACTGCAAGGGCATCAGTGCTAAATTATATCTGACATTTAATTCTAGCTTTGGGCAATTTTGTGTGAAACTCGATTTCAGTGAGACATTGATCAGCTCCACAGCTCTTCATGAGTTTTGACACAATCAATTTTCTCCAGTGGATTGGGCGATCATTAGCTGACTTATAGAAAAGTCTGGGTCATGCATAGCTTTCTGTGAGCCTCAAAACTGCATGCATTGAGGAAATGATGAAAAATTACTGCTGGCAAGTGACTGCCCCTTCCTTACAAAACCAATGCCATTCTAGAAAAAGCAGCCTTGTGTTTAATCTCATCACCTCAGATAACTGAGTCTTGGATAGATTTGAAGAAATCCTCTAGTTGATTTAGGAATAGGGGACATACTTGGTTCAAATTCTGCTCACTAACACTGTCCTTTACAATCATGCTTTCTTGTCTCCAACTTTTTAAATTACTACCCTTTTTATTTTTCTGGGGTTAGCTAGAGAAGCACTTAATAAGTGTGGGCCTATGTGACTTATTGAGAAGCTCAAGCCAATGAATAAACAAGTACTGTTCTGTTAGTAGAAGCATTCTGAAGGCAAAACAGGTTTCTAAACCACCAAACCCCAACTTTAAATGCAGAACTATTTTACCACCAAGCACAGTGAGTAACTTCTGATATTATACGTTTATAAGATACTAAAAAGCTTGCTTCTCCCAAAACATGAACTGTATTATGAGAAACCATAACTACATTTGTCCCTAGCTCTATCTCAAATGGTCAACTTATGTTAAACACTTATAAAGTAATATCGCAGTGACCAGCGAGTTCTGCCTGGCCATGCGGCTTGGGACTTCGCCAAGAGACCAGTAGGAGTTTGTGTCCATGCCCCAACGGCCACATAAGTTCGGGGCATCCCTGGGGCCCTGCCTACCTGCAACTCGCCCATTCACAGGGAGCAGTGTGGCGGTGGCTGCTCCGGACCAGTCTGGGGCATGCGCAGTGAACCCCACCTAGCTGTGCACCTTGGGAACGGGTGACCACACCCATAGAAATTGGCGCCAAGCCCCTGTCAGCCACAGACGTTTGGAGCATCCCTGGAGTCCTCCCTGCACCACACCAGCTTGCCCGGGGCTGCCCAGCAGGAGCTGCTCTGAGCCCGGCTTCAGTTGGGGGTGTGACCAGTGAATTACACCTAGCCATACAGCTTGGGACTTTGCCAGGAGGGTTTCTGATTGTCCCCCATTAGCTCCAGACATTCAGGGCATCTCTGGGGTCCAGCCTGGGCCCCAAGCATTCACCCTGAGCAGCCTGGCAGCTGCTTCTCTGGGCCTCACTTGGGTTGTGAATGCGGACAGTGAATTCCACCTGGCTGTGCAGCTTGGGACCTTACCAACAGACAGATAGGAGTCAGCACCCCTCCACCATTGGCCTGGGATATTCAGAGCTTCCCTGGCATCCTGCCTGGGCTCCGCCCAGACACCAACCAGCAACAGTGCAGCCACAGTGGTAGCCTTGGCTGGAGCTGAAGGTGTGCATTGTATCACCTAGCCTTGGCACCTCAACTGTGCATGTAGGATTCACCTCCCACAGTGGAAAACAGGAAAATGACAAAACAAAAGAGCAAAATGCAATCTTGCACCTCCAGTCCTTCCCAAAAAAGCCAAAAAGACACAGACACAGAAGAAAATATGAGCCACACACCGGAAACTTCTGAAATGACAGCAAATGAAGTAAAGAAACAACTCTATGAGACTTTAAAGGAACTGAGCATAGAAATGATTTTCCAGATAAAACAAGAGATGATGCATGTAATGAAAGAGATGCTGAGCACATCTAAAGTAGATATACTTGAAAAAATAGAGGAACACTGCAAAAGGATGGAAACCTTGAATGAAGAATACAAGAAAGAATTAGAATGCATGAAACAGATTCAAAGAGATATCCAGGAAATCAAGAATGCCTATGAAAGCTGGCAAAGCTGCCTCAAAAAATGTGAAAATAAAATTTCAGACCTTGAAAAAATAATGGCAGCTAGTGAGGAAGAACGGAAACATCCTTTAAAAATAACAAGGAATCAGGAAATAGCAATTAAGCAGTTGCAAGATGACACAAAGAAAAACAATATAAGACTAATAGGTGTAAACAAAAAAGAAGGAGAAAAAAAAATGACATAAAATCACTATTTGAAGAAGTCATACCTCAAAATCTCCCAAACATGGGAAAGGAAACCGACATACAGATAAGTGAAGCACATAGAACTCCAACTAGCCATAACCAAAATAAACAACAACCAGACATATAATTATCAGCATTCCAGAAATTCAACATAAGAACAGATTATTAAAAGCGGTGAGAAAAGAAGCAAATCACCTATAAACAAACACCCATCAGAATCACAGCAGACTTCTCAACACAAACAATGAAGTCAAGAAGAGCATGGAGTGAAGTATTTCAAGTCCTAAAGGAAAACAACTTCCAACCCAAACTAATGTACCCTGCAAAACTATCCTTCAAAATTGATGGAGGAAAAAGATACTTCCATGACAAAGAGCAGCTGAACACTTCATGACCACCAAACCAGTCCTGCAAAGAATACTGAAAGATATTCTAGATAAACATGAAAATAGCTATGACATCAAAAACACCAACACAAGAAGAACACCAACCAGGGCAAACAATTAAGTAGAGGAAAAAGGTAAAGAAAGCACTGCAGAAAGATAACATGACTAAAACAAGCCAATATATATCAGTTATAACCATTAATGTAAATGGCCTCAATTCACCAATCAAAAGGAACAGACTGGCAGAATGGATCAAGAAACAACAACCAACCATATGCTGTCTACAAGAAGCCCATCTAACCCAAAAGGAAATTCATAGACTGAAAGTCAAAGGATGGAAAACAATAATCCATGCAACAGGAACCCAGAAAAAAGCAGGAGTAGCTATTCTGCTAGCAGATGATGTAAACTTCAAACAAATAATGGTCAAAAGAGATAAAGAAGGTCACTACAAATGGCTTAGGGGAAAACGCCAAGAAGAAGAAATAGCAATATTCAATATATATGCACCAAATATCAGAGCACACAACTATATAAAAAATATTAGCAGAAATGAAAAATCAAATAAGCAATAACACAGTTATAACAGGAGACATTAACAACCTCTTGAATCAAAGAGACAGATCAACTAGACAGAAAATCAGCAAAGAAATAACAGAAGTAAATCAAACCTGTGAACAACTTGACCTGGTAGACATCTACAGAGTTTTCCTCCCAACAACATCAGAGTATACATTCTTCTCAGCTTCGCATGGTACGTTCTCTAGAATAGACCATATATTGGCCCATAGAAAGTGCTTAAATAAATTCAAAGGAATTGAAATTATCCTATGCATACTATCTGATCATAGTGCCATCAAAGTGGAAATTAATGACAAAAGAAATTGCAAAAACTCCATAAACACATGGAAATTAAATAGCACACTCCTGAACAATCAGTGGGTCACACAGGAAATTAAAAAAGAAATTAAACAATATCTACAAGCAAATGAAAATACAAATAAACCTACCAGAACTTGTGGGATGCAATGAAAGCAGTCCTCAGAGGGAAATTTATTGCAGTGAATTCCCACATCCAGAAAATGGAACGAACACAAATAAAGAATCTGATGTTACACCTGAAACATCTAGAAAAAGAAGAAGAAGCCCAACCCAAAGCCAAAAGAAGGGAGGAAATTATAAAGATCAGAGCAGAAATTAATGCAATTGAGACTAAGAAAACAATACAATGAATCAACAAATCAAAGAGCTGCTACTTTGAAAGAATAAATAATATTGATAAGCCGCTAGCCAACCTTATTAAAAAAAGGAAAGAGAAAACTCAAATCCATGCAATAAGGAATGAAAAGGGTGAAATCACTAAAGACTCTGTAGAAATACAGAAGATCATCAATTCCTATTTTGAAAATCTTTACTCTCATAGGTTCGATAACACCAAAGAAATTGACAGATTTCTAGAAACGTATCAATTACCAAAACTGGACCAAGAAGATGTAAAACTACTGAATAATCCAATCTCAGTTCATGAAAATGAAAATGTAATTAGAACCTTACCAACCAAGAAAAGTCCAGGTCCTGATGGATTCACAGCTGAGTTCTACAAGAAATTCAAAGAAGACTTAATGCCAACACTCCTCAAACTCTTCAATGAAATTGAAAAGGAAGAAAGTCTCCCTAAATCATTCCTGGAATCAAGTATTACACTAATACCAAAGCCAGAGAAAGATCCAACCAAGAAAGAGAACTACAGGTGAATCTTTCTAATGAACATAGATGCAAAAATCCTCAGTAAAATACTGGCAAACAGAATCCAGCAAGTCATCAAGAAGATTATACACCATGACCAAGTGGAATTCATCCCAGGAATGAAAGGATGGCTCAACATACACAAATCTATAAATGTAATACACCATATCAATAGAGCAATGATAAGAACCACATGGTCATCTCAATAGATGCAGAAAAAGGTTTTGATAAAGTCTGACACGCTTTCATGATAAGAACCCTACAGAAAATTGGAATAGATGGACTTTACCTCAATCTGATAAAAGCCACCTATGAGAAACCAATAGCCAGTATCACATAAAATGGTGAAAAACTGAAAGCTTTCACTCTAAAATTGGGAACAAGACAAGGATGTCCATTTTCACCGCTCCTATTCAATATAGTGCTGGAAACATTAGCCAGAGAAATTAGACAAGAGAAGAAATAAAAGGAATAAGAATAGGAATGGAAGTTAAGTTATCTCTATTTGCAGATGACATGATAGTCTCCATGGAAGACCACAAAATCCAAAGAAAGACTTCTGGATATCATAATTAAATTCAGTAATGTAGCTGGATACAAAGTCAACACTCACAAATCAGTTGCATTCCTGTATGCAAACAACAAATGCACTGAGAGAGAAATAAGTGAAACCACACTCTTTACAATAGCATCCAAAAAAATGAAATACTTAGGAATCAACCTAACAAAGGAAGCAAAAGATCTATTCAATGAAAATTACAGTACTCTGAAAAAAGAAATCAAAGAGGATCTCAGAAAATGGAAAGACATTCCATGCTCATGGATAGAAGAACAAACATTGTGAAAATGGTCATTCTCCCAAAATTATTATACAAATTAATGCAATTTCAATACAAATACCATTAGCATACCTCACAGATCTAGAGAAATCATTC
>RJWT010038993.1:0-12753 GCA_004365215.1 Cuniculus paca | reverse complement strand
GTACTTGATTGTCCCTGAGAAGGTGATGAGGATGAGGTAGTCCGCAGGATGGTGTTGCTCTCTAGTAAAAGCAGGCTTTAGGGAAACATCATGAAGTCCAGAAAAAAACGGACACTGAGGCATCTTATCCCATAGGCAGAGCCGTCCTGTTTACCTGTCTGTTGAGACAGCAAGACTACCTCAAGCTGGACCAACAAACACAGACGTAGAAGTTAGAAGAGGCTGTAGGAGACGTGCACAACATCACCTTGCCTCTGATTGCCTCTCCTATAAGAAGAAAATAGTATTTCTGAAAAATATTATCTTGAGGATAAAACAAAATAATACATGTAAAAGTAATTCTTAAATTCCAAATTATAAAATGCAACATTTTTAGAGAAACACAAAAAGAAAGCAATGAAAATGTGAAACTATTAAAGTCAAAGTATTTATTCACAGTTTTACCTCCTGATTTTTTTCTGCTTGTTTATTCATTTTTGGGGATGGTTTGAAATGTTCTTTAGTAAATATATGTATTGCTTGGCAGAAGGAAAAAAACAAATGGTAGAGTAACTCACTCAAAGTGAATTTGTGATGCATAATATGAACAGGCTATCATGTAAAGAATCTTGGTGCATATTATGGTCATTTATTCTAGATATCCATAAATCAAAAGTGCATTTTGCTTATTTTCCATTGTTGAAAGAATGTGTGTAATGAATCTTGTGTATTTTACTACTTCTTCTCTACCACTAAAACTAGCTAATATAGTAAATAATTATTTATTTTTTATATTTGTGGTATTTTAGTTTTCTTCCAGTATCTTTCAGAACGTCCCTGTGAATAAAGGGAGAGAACAAGCATGCCAGCATTAATTTGTGAAGCTAATTCATTAATGAGAATCACTTTATTTCTTTAGCATTGCATTTAACACCTGACTTGCAGGGACTCAGCCCTGCTGAAGAAAGCTCTCCGCAGGCTTGCTGGGCCGCAGGGCCCCCCTTGAGGTCTCAGAGGAAAACTCCCTTGGCCGGAGCTACCGTTCATGCTCTCGAGACAGCGCTGTGCTGAGCACGTGGAGCACTGCACTGGGGAACTAGATGGCCTTTACTCAGGAGCGCAGGAGGCCCACTGGGAAACTCCCCACGTCACACTGGAGCAGAGTGCGGCCCACATGTGAAGCCCAGCGGTGCCCGTAAATGTAAACCACCCTACTCAGGCAGAAATCCCAGCTGTTAAAGCACAGATGATGAAAACCCAGTGTAGGTTGTGACCGACATTCCCAACAGGGTTAAGCTCAACATCACACATTGCTTGAACCATAAACACGATTGCTTCAGGGTCACTGGTAATGTCGCCACGCCTCGAGTTTGCTGGTTGGTTTGGTCGCTGAATTCCAGTTCATGGAAGAAAATTACATTACTCGCCTTTCAGCATTTTATTGGATTATGTATATGTTACGCATGCATTTCAGACTACAGTGAAGGCCCAAACTAATAGGAGAAGCTTTACTTTTGAGAACGTGGTTAATTCTGAAGTTGGCTTTACCTCTACAAGGAAAGGAAAGATAAAATTTAAGAGCTTCCTGCTTTCTATCATATAATAGGACTGCCTAGTCCAGGGTATTCTTTTTTCTACTTTTTAAAAATTAACACAGCTTGGCTGTTTAAAGTTGCAAAAGATTACATTGAACCCAAAGGAATTAAGGTGAACTGGATCAATGTGTCTTCCGGTCACAAGTAGCTTCAACAGTTTAAGAGAATTCCCTCTCCAAAATCATGGCTCAAAGGATCAATTCAGTTATACAAAACTATTTTTAAAGCTAAAGTCAGTTACTTTTAAAACCAAAAAGCCTGTTCTTGAAATCTAACAACGAACATCACCATACGAAACAATACCTTTGCTTTACCCCTTTCCAAAAGCAGTCATGTGAGAAAAGAAAGTTTTCAGTAACAAAGAAATGCAGTCCTCACTACCCCTCCACATACCCTTCAGGGTGCATGCTGGCACTGGCCAAGTCTCCAGGGGTAAAATGAATCTTCTTTAAAATTCTCTGTGCTTTGGTTTCATTTTTTAATAATTTCTATGAATCAGTGAATTGTTTTATATTTACCCGAAACTTGTCTTGGCAAGGGTCCACCATAAATTGTAAAACGGTGTAAATACTGTATATCTTTCTTGAATAGCTGGGGTAATAAAGAACATTATTTTTCCTTTAGTTATTTTATCATCCTAATCAATTTTACCAAAGCCAGTGGCTACGAAAATAGACACAGCGTAGAGCCAGAACTTTGCTATATGTTTATCGCCAAGAAACCTTGTACAGTAGAGCATAGCAGTGTGTTCAGAAGGTCTGGTTTCAAACTGCCGTCACTACCCACGCTGCATTTCATGTGTTGTTTTGGATTGACAGTGAACAAGTGTCTTGCAAGAAAAAAAGGAAAGAAAACAATTTGTTTCTTTAAAGGTAGCAAAGGTACCTTTAAAGGTAGCATTTATTCAAACATCAGTAGTTACTCCTTTGCAGTAGGTATTTTCATTTAATATAGGAGACTCAAAGATAAATCCCACTTGGCCAATTTCCTCATAGAATTGGCGCAGATCAGTAGGAAAAAGGGCCAACTATAATACCAGGTGATAAATGATATAAAAGAAGAATTTATAGGATGCTGTAGACAGAAAAAGGGGCCAGGGGATAGATAGGCAAATGGGTTACATGAGAATTCTGAGGATGATACGGTGGGTCTGAAGTTTTGATATCATTTTGTCATTATTATCTTAACACATTGATGAGCCCAATAGAGATATTTAGAAACCTGAAAGTTTAGAATGCCTGGCACACAGACTGTCAGAGGGGAATATTGGAGTATGAAGTCCCCTGTGTGAAATCCAAAAGAACTAGACTGGGAGCTACAAGAAGGCAAGGAGAGAGTTCACGCAAGGGAATAAGTAAAGGAAATTCATGTTTCAGAAAGAATCACTTGGCAGCTAAGTGGGGCTCACAGCTGGGGCTGGGGCTGCCCAGGAGACTGGCGTTGAAAATGAGGTGATAAGTGGGGCAAGTGAAATGATTTCAGCGGACAGGCAGCAGGCAGTGTAAAATGCTGAAGAAAAGAGCAGTGAAACTGTAGGGAAATGCATGTTTCAGATAATCTTATAGGAGCATAAAAGAGGGATGGAGTTTAGGGCTTGGTTTTATTACTGAGTTTTTAGTACTAGGCTCAGGTACTAGTGTATAGAAGAAAGTGAATATTTTGGGATTTTTAAAAAAAATTTTTTTATTATAAAGAGAATAAAACCAAGCAAAATAAAACAGAATAAAACCAATCAAAACAAACCAGTGTAAGTGACACAACTTCAAAACAATAGGAAATCAACAATGGTTACCATAATGTCTCTTATTGTCTTCAAAATAGCTGCAGATACCTTCAGACATAGTAAAAATCAAACAGAACAGAACAGAATAGAACCAATAAAAACAAAACAATGAATGGAATACAGGACTTCAAAACAAGATAAGAGTAAATCCAAAGTGGCTACCATAATATATCTTGTTATCTTTGAAATAGCTGCCCATGCCATCAGATATAATAAAATCACATAGAACAAAACAGAATTAAACCCAGCCCCCAAAAATAATGAAAATGATGTGGGACTTCAAAACAAGATGATAGGGAATTAACAATGGCTACCACCCTCAGAAGGAGATCCCCCATAGATGCTATACTATCTATTGTTATCCTCTGAATAGATGATCAGACTACTGGCTTTAGACCTGCAAAGTCAGTGAAACACTAAACACTACCAGCATTAAGTTGTATTTTACTTCAATAGCTATCGTATCAGCCTGTGTTTCTCTGGACTGGCTGATCGCTTATGGTGGAGATGGGGGCGTTGACTCTTCCTGTCTCCAGCCTGCACACTGGAAGGGATGGGCATCTGGTTCTCCCCCCAGCGACCTGCACATGGTGCTGATTCATAGGGAGGGCTTGCTTCTTGGTGACATCTTGTTCTCTTCCCCCACAGTCTGCAAATGGCCCGAGATTTTTGTTTTATTTTCTTTTTTATTAAGTACAGAAGTGGGGGAATGTGCTGTCTACAGTAGACATGGGGTATGAAGTTATCCTTCAATGGCCAGGAGGACCACCCTGATGACCCTTTTTGAGAGGGTCCATTTTTTTTTGCAGCACTAGGGATTGAACTCATGACCTTGTGCTTGCCAGGCAGGCGCTTAGGACACTGAGCCAAATCCCCGGCCCTTGCATGACTCTTTTTGAATAAAGAGCAATTACCCCCACTTTGGCTAGACCTGGCCCAAACTCCATGCACTGATGTGTACAGAGCTGGCTAGGACTTTTCCTTATCCCTTCAGTTGGCTCTAAGCAATGTAACCAGGGCTGGCTGAGGTGCTGATGCGTGATCTTTGAAGCTAGGCGACAGTCGCTGTTTCCCAGCCCCGTGACTCCCAAAACATGGCTGAGCCGGGCTAGGTGCAGAGCCACAGCTCCAGGTTGTCAGCTGGGACCCAGCCATGAGATAAGAGGCTGTGACTTCCCAGGGCAGAAAAGTTTTCACATCAGAGCTAAAGCACCAACCCCAAAACGTTAGATGCTGACTCAGTTGTGTTTGGCAGATTGGTCTTTCTGCATATTCTTTTCTGTGCATATTGCAGACGTGCTTTCGGTCCTCCAAACCTAGCCCAGCTCAGTGCTCATGTGTTTCCCACCATTCTCACAGTGGCTCATCCTCAGGCCACTCCCTGCTCCATGAATTAATAAAATCTGGGTTAGACTCTGGGTGGAGGCCTTTGTTCCAAAGAACCTTCATCCTGGCTCCCCATGACTGTAAATATGTCTCAGTGTCTTTATTCTTGCTGTGGTTGCACTGGAAGTGATAGATTGTAATCAACTTACTGGAATTTCAATAACGTTTCCATGGGGTTACAGATATAAACTTCCCAGACCCCAGTGAGGATGGGAAAGGGCTCTCTATATTTCAAGGACAGACAGATTGCATATAAGGGTGCTTGACTACCTGCTTGGAAATTACAGAAAGACTTTATTGGCAATTTTAAGTATTAGCTAAAACCACTCACTGATTGTCAGTGATTGTTTAATACTGTTTAGTTTTTATTTTTGAAATTAAAGTATCCTTTATTGGCATAGTAATTTTGCTATTCTGGTGATATATTTACTATTGCAGATACATTTACTATTTCTTTTAAGAAATTATTTGTAAACTGACACACACACACAGTCCTTGTGGTGTCCTGTGATACTGGAATCACTACTCTTGCAGAATTTTCTTCAGCACTGATCAGTCAGTTATATTCACGAAAGGGGAAGACAGAAAGTGAGTGACAGGATGCTGCACAGAGGCGAGAGCTCGCTAGAGCAGCAAGGGGAAAAAAAAATAAGGGGGCTGTGACTCTGGGGACTGCATGAGGCTAAAGAGTTTTGATACTGCTGTGGCCCAGCACACAGGGGTCTGGAAGGGCACGAGGCTGTGGTTGGCCAGCAGAGCCCTCATGCAGTTGTCGTGGGTTATGAGGTCCCCAGTGGGTGTGAGGTTAGGGCTGAAGGCCAGTGGGTCTGAGGGGGCTGCCCAGAAGAGCACAGAAGGACCCAGGACACAGATGCAGGGTATGCTGGAGCCCAGTGAGGCAGCAACTGGGAGGGGAACACAGATGTCACCCTAAGAATGCATGAGTGTTCAACGACAGTGCTCGCATATTCTTGCCAAATCTGAGGTTTCATGAAAGTATGTCTTTTCAAATATTCAAATAAATGTATGTATTGCATAAACTGGTATTTCATAAATAAAAGTTGATGAATGATTCTCTGTTCCACTTAATTATTTGCAAAATGTTAGGATTTGAGGTTTCCTGGTGAACCCGGACTCCTGTTGATTGAATCGATCTCTCCCTAGACTGTACCACACGGGTTTACCAAGCACTCATTACCACAGACACATTCTGAAATCACAAGTGCTCAATGTCCTCAGGCTCCTAGATATGATGTCTACTTATGAAACATGAGCACTTTGCTAACACTTGTGCCTGTGTTTCCCTCACCCACGTGCTGGATTCTCCAGATCGTAGAACTCTGTCAGTTCGCATTTTCTGTTTTTCACTATTTGACAGTTTTAGTCTAAACAAATGTATTGCGCACCCTTAAATAAATGAGCAGTGCACTGTTTCACTCCTCACTTTCAATTTTGGTATCGAAGGGGTCTCAGTACTGTATACCAATAGATAACACAAACTCATCAGTAACTGGAGATGAAAAGCTGAGTAATGTGGGATTTTTAAACCTAGAAAACCTTGATTTCAAAGTTTAGTATCTCTCTTCATGGGCTTTCAGTGACCCTGACATTTGACAGCATTGGAATAAATATAAAATGTATTCCCGACCTACTACCCTTTTTCAAACATTTTACAAAGGAGCCGTGATTGAAGAGGCAAACAGGTGTTAGATTTGTACGCTTGGTGGCCTCCTCCTCCACATAATGTCATGGCCCTGTGCCACACGCTTAGGTGAAGTCTTCCATCCTGAGACCTTTCCAGGCGGACCTACGATCCCTTCTCATTTGGACAAAACTGCGTTCTTGCCCTTGCAAATTGCCATCAATGCGAAATGAACACAAACATTTCTCAAATTACTGCCATTCATGCTTTCTACTTAGTGGAGAGTAGCACAAAACATAAAACTCTGTGGCTAGACGTACGGATTTAGCCACACCTCCGAGCTGAGGCCACATTCAGGCTACCTCCATGCATCGAATCCAAGGACAGCACTGGAGGGTGCAGCGGCTGGCCAGCAGAAGTCAGCATTTACTGGACGATTTTGAAATGGCCGCGTCAGGGTGGAGATTTGGAAACATCAGAGAGGAAGCAGAAAGTGTGGTAGATGAGAAAGGAAGGCTAACCAAAACAAATGAGGTGTGGAAAACACAGGGTGACCAGCAAGGTTAAGACAAAGCCCCAGAGGAGCGCCCCAAGTCCCAGCGGCCACTCAGCACTCAGGGATTGTGCCTGGGTCCCCAACTCTCAGACGGGCAGGGTCCTTCACGGGCACCACAGTGAACAGTGTCAGCAGTATTCTACTGCAAATCAGTTTTTCTCCTACAAATTTTCAATAGTGACATTTACAGTTAAGTGTCCTAAATAATTTGCGTGTACTTATTGGTGGTTCATCACACGAAAAAACAGTCTACTAATGGGAATTCTCAATTCTGGGAACATTCAGAAAAAAAATCTGTGGTTATATCCTTGAAATAGGAGTCAATAAAATAGTATCTTATGGAAATGTTTATATTTAATCTCTTTTTCTTCCAAAGCCATGCATTAAAAAATAAACTGTAATAGTGTATAATCTGGCATTTGATCCATATCTTCGAGTAATAATGGATTAACTACTCCTTAAATTATTAAACATTGAATGCTTGTACAAAGGATATATGATAAATACCAAAGATTGAAAGTAAGTATTCTGGATTATTAATAGTAATTTTATCATTATTACTTTCCAAACTATTCAAGACAATCACTTAGGTATGTCTGGTATATAATCATGATGCTGTTTTTATTACTGAATCTCTTTTTTAGGAACATCTTTTCATCAAATTTTGACTTTTTTGGAATATTTAACTCATAATAACTAGTATTTCCTGATCAAGCTACAAAAAGTGCTAAAAATTTCTTTCATTTCATCATTTGCATACTTTTAAAGAGTGAGATTTTCATAGAGGTCTGTAAAACCTTCACACTTGTGTACAAAACCCAGTTAATTTCTAAATTGCTCAATGCTGCTAGTACAGTATTTGGAGTGTTTGTTTTAATATGTTTTATCAAAGCAATTGAATTTGTAGTTAAGCTGTGCACTGACAGCGCTTTCCGATTTCCTTTCAGGAGCCCATGTTTCACCTGGAATCGCACAGATCCGAGCGAGGAAGGGGAAGGTGTCCTTTTGACCCCAGCTCCCCCTTCGTCTCCACCTTGATTGGTAATTATCTTCCTCTCAGACCAGGGTGCAACCACGATGATTTCGAAATGTATTTTTCAACCT
This sequence comes from Cuniculus paca, assembly GCA_004365215.1. NCBI lineage: Eukaryota > Metazoa > Chordata > Mammalia > Rodentia > Cuniculidae > Cuniculus > Cuniculus paca. Next base: position 4,708 of record RJWT010038993.1, on the reverse strand, counting down.
CAGTACATTCTTTGGCGTTTCTTTACAGACTTTACCTTGCCATGTCTGTTTACTGCACTGGGAGTGGTGAGATTAAATTTCAAGCCATGTTAGCTGGAGCAATTTGACTTTTGAAATAAGCCCAAATGCTAGGAAATATGCATGTTTCATCATGAAAAGAAAAACTGTCACTTAACACCTGATCCGAGACAGTTTACACAGTACCACTTACTATTTACAAAATGCAGTTATGTGACTGCTTTATAAAAACTTAGCAGAAGGAGCTAAACTGTTTTAACATAGGTTAATTCTTTACCTTTCAATTACCCTGTGATTTTAAGAAATCTTAATTGCCTTCCTCTGGTACCTTTTTTTTTTTTTAATCCATTCAATTCGGCAGAAATTCAACTTGATTGAGAATGCCAAAAGTATTTATCTAAATTCTTGTTAATCCAGAATATAATATACAACTGAACAGCTCAAACTCTCACTAAATATGCACATTGAAATAACAGAAGATAATACTAATACTAATCTATATTTCGATTTCATTCAATATAAGACCAGAAAACCGAGACCCCCACTTAAAACACAAGACAGTACTCAAGACAGTACTTTTCCTTGGTCCTTGTATTATTTTGGGTTGAGAATGGTTTGCGTGTCCAAGTGTTCCAGCACAGTGATAGTGTGGACAGGTGGGCGCTGTGAGTATGAAATTCAGGGAGCGATCCCTGACAGCGCTGACGGGAATGGCTGTGCGCTCCTTAGCTTTAGATCCGGGGGCTGTTCTGAGGATTGATGGGTGGCACAGATGTACACGGGACTGTTCTTTTATGTGCAAATTATATGGTTATTAACACTCCATGGCTTTGCAGAAAATGAGAAAGTGTAGAGTGCCCCAAAGAGAGCTCACGTTCTGAATAAGCTGATAACCCGAAGCTGGCGGTCAACCAAGTCTCGCTGCGCTGGACTCGGGGTTGATCGGGTGCCGCCCTGCTACTGCGACCCGGATTACTTGACAGCGAATTTCACGGCCTCCACGGCCACACTGCCCATCCCCGGCGGGTGCTCGGGCCCCCAAAAAGTAAAGACTGATAAAAATGCAGGTTTATGAAGAAAACTCGTGTTCGCTCCATTACTGGGTAATATTGGACTTCAGCTTGACAACTGGAATGGGCTTTAGGATGAGAATTTCACATAGTGATGGAGTTTTTTTCAAGATCTTGAATAAAGAGATGAAAGATTTTTAAAGATCAAAAAAATGGAAAGAAAATTATTATTGTAAAGTATTTCAAATTCCGTCATGAACCATTTTTATGTACACACGCGTGTGTGTGTGTAAGCTACAGAGACAATGAGCAGACTGTGAGCACAGGGGACTGTTTCTGTTGACACGTGTTTGCAATAGCTAGTACATACGTGCACCCCAGATGCTGCTGCAATTCGGATCACAGCCGAGTCCTCCCTCCTCTCCCCTCCCACCCCTTCCCTTGCCCCTCCTCGTCCCCACACTCCCTTCCCACCTGCAGAGCCAGCTCCCCGTGTCCTACCATCACCTTTCATGTTGCTTTTAAAATTATCTATACTTTGGGTTTCTTATAAAAGGAAAACCATGAGATATTTAACCTTCTTTTTCTGAATTATTTCACTTAGCATTAAGGTCTCAAGCCACATCCATTAGCCTACAAATGACCCAAATTTATCCTTCTTTATTGTAGAGGAGTAGTTCGAACCCAATAGGCATTAAAAACTTAAAAATGACACTTTTGGTTAATGTCAGGCCTATGAATACTACAATTCCAAAGAAATTAATAGGATGTGAATTAAAATGTACATGTTTGCTAAACTCATGCAGTCGCTTTTACAGTTAAGCTTCGCATATATCTAAGAATGTCTTTTTCAACTTTATTTGGCTGTATAGTCTCTTGCACTGAGTAGGATTTCTACATATAATGACCGAATGGAAAGCTGACCAAGAAATCTAAACAAAACAAATAACTTTTAACATATTCCTCACGGGATAACAGCATATCGGAGGCTGGAAATCACGGAGTACGCCCCGCTTCTGCGAGCGGAAGCTGCGGAGTCTAGGAGGGAAGGAGGCGCGTTTTTAGCCTTCGGCGTAAAAGGTGAAAGCAGCTTCTGCGGCTCTGCTGCCGCTTAACATTCAGCCTCCCTGCAGCTTGTTTTGCACGAAGCCGGGGACCTAACACTGCACTTTTTCGGAGAGGAAATAGGACTGGAGGTGCGTTTCCAATGAGTCTCGCTGAACCTGCAAATCGAACGAACCACGCCGCGCTGAAATGTCAAGTGCTCGCCGTCCGGGTGGCTGTTTCGCTTATCCAGAAGAGAAATCAAACCCAAGGAGCGCTCCGAGCTGAGCACGAAAGTCATAGAATAATCCCTCCGAAGCGAAGAAATAAAAGTAGAATTCCTCACATGCAGCCACTCGCTTTCATCCCAGGGTACCTTGGAGAGACCACTCGGGCGCCGTGGGCAGGCGGCAGCCGGAACGGAAACCGGGAACCTGCGTGCGTGAGCCAGGCGCTCTGGAAGGGCGAAGTGAGAACCTTGCCTGGGCTGCAAGCGCGCGGGGACGTGGGCTGCGAAGGCCGGCGAGCTCTGCGCAGCAGCGCGGCCGGTGGACGGCGGGGGGTGGGGGGCCTGGCGTGGCCCTGGCGTGGCCTGAGGCTCGCGCGCTCTGTGCAGGGCGGAAACCGGAGCCCCGCGCGGCAGCCGCCTGCAGACGCCCCGCTCTGCTAATCAGCGCCGCCCCGCGTGCCACACCTGACACGCGGGCTGCTGGCAGTGTCGGGAGCATCACGAGGCCTCAAAGCACAAGAAAGCGGCGCTGCTCAGTTTCCTACGTCATTTCAGACCGGGTACAATTTTAAGTTCAGTTGACCTCAGATTGCTTGAAGGAAAAGGTTACTGAAATATCAGACTAATGTGAGAGGTCATGAGATGGACAAAAGGCGCGTTGGAAATCACAGTTTTGTTAAATTTAAAGTTCATTTAGAAATGAAATGTTAAGTACTTACCAAGATTTTATATGAAAAAGAATTTAAGGGCGAGACAAGCCCCTCCTCAGAAGCTAACAGAAACGACACCTCGATTAGTTAGCTGGCTTTTCAAACGCCACTTTGCAGGAACGGTCTGCGCGCGTGCCACCCGTGCGGGCTCCCGTCGCAGGCGCACTGTTTCTGTCGCTCAGCCACGTTCTCCCGGTGTACTAACGTCGTGCTGAAAGCTATTTCAAGTAATCGTCTCAGTAACACAAGGCATTACAACTTGGTTTTAAACTTCTGTTGAACAATTCTCGATAAAATGAGTTGATGCATTATTAATCACCTATGCTTTTCAAATTATTAAAGGCACATAGCACTTACCTTGCTAAGTAATATAAAAGGTAAATTATTATTAGTGATCAGCCCAATCAAAATCTAGGAAATGCTTCCTGGGTCTCATGTATCATTTTGGCCAAGCAGGAAACATTTCCGCTGTCTCTTTTCATCAGCTGTGTTTCATGCAATATTTTAAATTGACATTAACTTCAGTAACTCTAGGGTCCCTTGTATTTCCTCCTCTCCGTCCTGGGGCCAGGGTTTTTTTTTTTTTTTTTTTTTAAATCACTTCGTTTTGCACATTAGCTGTGTTACCAGTTCCAAGGGTGAGACCACCCTAGCAACTGAAGTAATTAAACTGTGCTGCAATGCACAGGGCTGGTGGGTGGGAAACCACGGTGGGTCACCCCCCTCTGACAATTTGATCGGGAATGTTACTCTTCTTGGGCCATTTTCAGGGATACTTTTCAAGTTAAAGACTTACTGAATTTTATTTCAACAAATAGGCAGCAGTAAGGTATTTTAAAGTCAGTGAAGCTTTCTTTCTACATTTCTTGTCCTGTTTCACTTTTCTTCAGCAATATAGCTACGAAGTTACAGACACTAAAAATTTCTTAACTTAGAAAAATAGCTGTGAGTGCACAACTCATTACCAATTCTAGAATTAAATGAAATGAAAAGGGAACATGAAAGTGATCATTTCAAATTCTCAGTAACATTAAAACATTTTCAAATAAATATTTCCTTTAAATTAACTATACTTATGTTCAGCGTTAGACATGAATAGGACTTACCAAATATTAGGAAAATAAATGAAAAATCCAAAGGAAGGTAAAATATGTATCTTTATAGTCTCTACAAACATAGTCAGTGAACGTGCTGGTTCATTTCTTGACTTCGCCCTGACCTCAGGGCGCCTGGACTGCAAGCTGTCCCTGCCCAGCCTCCTGCCCCGAAGAGCGAACACGGTGTCTTCTCCGAGGCTGCTGCCCTCCGCGGTTGGCACAGTGCCCACTGTCCATGCTGCCCCTGGCAGCTGACCACAGCTGCTGGTCTCCTAGGAGCTCTTGGGACACTTTGCTGGTGATGTCCTTAAAATTAAAGAAAAAAGGGAGGATGGAGCAGGAGGAGGAGGAGTGAGGAAGAGGGGAAGGAAGAGGAGAAGAACGAGACAGAAAGAAGGAGAAAAAGAAGAAAGAGGAGGAAGGCGGAGGAGGAGGAACCGGGAGGAGAGGAGACGGAGGCGGGGGAGGAGGAGGGAGGCCAGCTCTCCAGGTCCCCTCCTGCTCTGCTGCTTACCAGTCTGCTTTGGCTGCGGTGGTGTCTCGGGGGCACTCGTTTGCCACGTGTGACAGAGCTCAGACACAGAGACGGATGCTAGGACA
>RJWT010038992.1:0-12772 GCA_004365215.1 Cuniculus paca | reverse complement strand
GGGAAAAGGCTGGTGTCTAGCTCTTCCCCATTGTGGCCTGCACATGGCATTGATTTGTAGGGAGGGCTTGTTTCTTGGTGACTTGTTCTCTTGCCCCACAGTCTGTGAATAGCACTGATGCACAGGAAAAGGCTGGCATCTGACTGTCCCCCCAGCGGCCCATACATGGCATCAATTCTCAGGGAGGTCTTACTTCTTGATGACTTCTTATTTTCTTCCCCTGCGGCCCACAAATGGCACTGACTCATGAGAAAAGGCTGGCATCTGGCTGTCAACATGGGTCAAAGTATAATCAACCTGTAGGGTTACAAGTATAGCTGCTTAGCTCATATTGATCTAATAGGGAAGCAAGTCACATACAGTACCTGGAAAGAACAAAGACATTTTTGGGAGGAATCAGTCTGGATGTTCTGGTCATCCGTCTGAGCAACTGATAGCTATCTGGACTTTTTGGACCATGTGGTGTTAATTATAGTATAGTTTTAAGTTGCTGCTTGTTTCTTAGGGAGCCATGTAGGCCTGGCCATTGTATCTCTCTCTTAAGACTTATTTCTTTTTAAGTGTCTTTGGACACAAGTTTGATGTCTTTATTTTTTGCTCAATTTTTTGAGAGTCCAGTCCATCTCTGATTATATGTTAATTTTTATTTAACCTATCTGCCTATAGTAATCCTCTGAAGAGTTATCTGTAACTGTAGTTAAGGGAGAATCAGCAAAGTTTTAACCAAGATGTTTTGAGCTGAGAAGGGTCAGTTTAGGGGAAATGGCACTCAGAGGTCTTTTCTAGAGAGCTTATTTAACGGGCCTTGGGTAGAAGTCACACTATAGTTTAGTTGTTATGAACTCCCTTTACAAGGCTAATCTAGAGGACCCTGGTAGAAAGAGACCAGGACATTTGTTGGTTTTATCCATATGCTTATTTGGCATTTGGCAGCTTCTAGGTGAGAATAAGCAACTTTTTCTAAGAGATTAAAGCACATTATGACCAATGTATGAGTATTAGAATGGACAGACAGTTTGGGGAAAGGAACCACATCCAGACATTACTTTTAAGGGACTGGAATAGTGATTGTAACCAGCTGGCTCTTAGATCTATTAATGGAGGCTATTTATAAGTCTGATTTTTTTAAAAAGACTTTTTTAGTAGATCTAAATTATTTATCTAAAGACAACAAATTTTACTTACAAGTGAACAAATCTCTCTGGTTTTAAGTGGAAGAAGAGGGAGTTTTGTGGTTTTGAAGGACAATTTTAGCTAAGGAATTTAAAGATTCTTACTGAGATTTTTCAGCTTTCCCTGTAGTTTTTTAGCTTCATTGAACCATAACAATGCTCAGCTATAGGCATTGCTGGAAGCTACAGCAGGGGTCAGTAATGGGGGCCTCCTTTTTATAGCTAGCCTTTATTATTATGGCATTTATACATCTTTTCGTTGTATCTTTTTGTGGAGTGTTTAGACCAAATTAAAGCAAGACCTGTGTTAACTAAAATTAACCTCGTGTTATCTGTTATGATCAGTTAAGGCTCTTTAGGGGTTACTTTTGGAACCATGTATAGAGACTATCACTTCTTTGTCTCTGCCACTAGGATAAGTCACAGTGCTGCTTGACCTTATGGCTTCTCATGCAAGCATGAGAGGCATTTTTCTCTTTGATGACCCTTTTTTATTAGTACACTTTATACATATTTATATTATTGGTACACTTTTATTGGTACAGTTTTATATGGTACACTTTTGTCTTCTGGATACTATAACCTCTTTTCTCAGGAGGTTGGATGACTCACTAAATTGTAAGATCTTGTAGAAAACATCTCCTCATGTCTTGAGTCTGTGTTGACCTTGGAGATCTAGAGCCAAAATATTGGTTGTCTTTTTAGCCAGTTATCTTTTTAGCTCTGATTTGTAAACCTCAGTTGTTAAAAACCCAGGAGAACAGTTTAAATATAAATATGACCCAAAGGGAACTGTTCTTTTTTTAATCATGGTCTTTTTAGAAGTTAAATTTTTGTAGAATGCAAATGGATAAAGTTTTATAGAGAAGGTTTGTGTCTTAGTTATTTTTCACTTGGTGCTGAGACAAAATACCTGATGTCCAAATTAAAGAGGGAAAGGTTTATTTATCTCACAGTTTGGAAAGGTTTCAGTCTGTAATTGCCTCCAAAGCAGGGTGATATGGTAAAGGGGTAACAGTCCAAAGCAGTGGAGGACGGCAAAAACAAGAAAAGCAGAGGGGGAGAGCAAGCCTCTTTTCTTCCCTTATATTGTATGTAGGCTACCTGCCCATGGTGGGTTTAGCACTCATACCATTAAGTTCCCTCCTCTTGCACAGGCTGAGAATGTTTACAAAGTGAGGGGCTTGGCCCCCTGCTGAGTCACTTAGCTACACTTCTAAACTTTTCAAGTTGACACAATAAACAACATCCTAGAAGTAAGGGCATGAGGATGTAGAATCACTCAGTTACTTAGTGTCTTACTTTCCTCTCATTGCTGAGACAAAATACCTGATGCCCAAAATTAAGGAAGGAAAGGTTTATTTAGCTCATAGTTTGTAGAGGTTTCAGTCCAAAATCCAGCAGGGCAAATGTTAAGTCCCATAGTTCCATGTGAAACATCTGAAGCAATCTGGTAAATTGTGAGCTCCAAAAGTCTTGCATAACTCTGCCCCTATGGCACTTCTGGTGGTCATAGCTCCTTGGGCTTCTCTATTAGACCTGTTCTGCTTACTCTTTGCAGTTTTCCTTAGGTCGTCCACATTCCTGGCTTTTCCAAATTTCTGGGGTCTGCACTGCACCTTTGGCTTCACTCACATAACTTCACATACTGCCCTTTCAGGGGCATGCTGCCTGGGCTCCCAGGCCTTCTCCTGAAATCTGAGTGGAAGCCATTTTAACCTCAGAACTCTTGCATTCTGCATGTGCCTGAACCAGCACCATGTGGATGATACCAAGGTCCACTGTCAGCTGGAGCAGTAGCCAGGCTTTCTTTTCTCTTGGTTGTAGGAGTCGAGTGCCTGAATCATTGAGCACTCTGAACCTGATTCTGAGGAACAAATTATTTATGCCACCACCATTCTGGAACATTGCGCTCTGTGACTTTGTCCTCCAAGCAAAGTCTTTCACATTTGCAGTTTTGAGCCTGCAAAGGGTGGTGACTTCCTACTTCTTGTGATGCTCTCAGGTCGTCTTTTATATTCTCCTGTTCCTTGTCAGCAATCAAGATCTTCTCAGCTCTATCTTTGCTGTGCACAACTTACTGGATCTTCCTTTCTGGCCAAACTCACAACATTTTAAATCATTGTGCTGGGCTCTTTGTTCTTGATTCACATCATAAATCTAGGAAAAAGCCCCCAACAATAGCCATGCCACTGCCACAACATTAGGCTGCCTTGAAATTTCTTCCACCAGATTAATTAGTCCACCACCCTTAATCTTAGTCTCAGGCAAAAAAATCTCTGGACATGAGCAAAATGCAGACAAACTTTCTACCAAGGCATTACTTACATCATTTGGACTCCAACAACCAATGCAGTCCTTCTTCCCAGCAGAAACCACCCATGCCTGGCCTTTACAGGCAGGATTTCTATCAGTCTTCTGGTCTCCTGAGCTCTGACCAGACTCTCCCATACAGAACAGCCTAAGGTGTTCCAGCTTTTAGGTGACATCTTCCAAACTCTTCCTACAGGCCATTCCTAAAGGCTCTTGAACCACAAGGTCAGGTATCATCAAAGCAACAACCCCACTTCTCTGGTACCAAATTCTGTCTTGGTTACTTTTTTCTCATTGCTGAGACAAAATACCTGATGCCCCAAATTAAGGAAGGAAAGGTTTATTTAACTCACAGTTTGTGGAGGTTTCAGTTCATACTTGGTTAGCTCCAAGTCAGACTGGTTCATGGCAGAGGACAATAGTTCATGGCAGTGGAAAACAGCAAAAGCTACAAGAACAAAAAGGGACAAACATGCAGAGAAGACTTTCTGTCCCTTATATTGTATGAAGGTCATCCACCCTAGGGTGCATGTAGCACTCACACCCATAATCCCAGCATTGCATATCTAAACACAAACAATAACACTTAGTTGAGCTTCTAGACTTCTCAAATTGACGCAGTGTATCAACCACTACAGTTTGAGATTAAGAGAAACATAGCATTTTAGCATGACACTCACAATGATGTTATTATCTATGAAACAAATGTAGGTCTGTTTGTAACTTTTTAGTCAGTTATCTAATTATAAGATATTGAATAACATAAAGATACTTTTACCTAAATTTGTTGTCTTTTGATAGTGTCACTTAAAAGAATGTACTTGTTTATGGATGCACTTTGTAGGTTATTAATGTCTAATATTTAATTGTTAGAGTGACATTATCTGGACTGTATAGTGTTTAGGTATCTCTAAGGGTTATAACACAATTATATAATGATCACACAAGCACAAGCCTGAAAACATATTGGCATCATCTGACTGGCTGTCTCATATTAGACTGGTATGTACATTTTATCACAAATAGCTGGAACACAAGTAAGGCAAAGCCAGATGCTTGCACCTAAAAAGTTTATTATCGTAAACAACTCTAGAAGGAAGTTACTAGTATGATGTTTTTTATTCTTTTGAAGGTCTGTACATTTGGGAAACATGAATATATTTAATATACCATGAGGTTAGCAATAATTAGTGTTATAACTATATAGAAATCTTTGTAAGTATTTAGTTTTTACTCTTAAGAAAAATCTTAGTGTCTTTTAACAGGTTTTGTAGTGTATAACTGCACTGATAAGAATTAAAGACATCTTTATAGCTCTGATAATTTCAGGAAACAGTGTTCATGACAGCAAGTAGACTTATTACACAAAATACAAGTGTATCTCATTTATGCAATAATAAAAAATGTTTGTTTAATCAAGGCCAATAAGTGCAGAACAAGTTTAAATATTAGGACCAAATTTAAAGAACTATTGTCTAGATATATGTTATATAAAAGAGAGCACCTATTACTTTGAATGTACTGACCTTATTCAATGTTAATTTTATAAATGTTAAAGCTTAAACTCACAGTTTTTCTTGTTTTTAGATCCATCTCTGATTCCAGATATATAGGTTGTGTCATAAACATTTTACAAGTTAAATTTTAAATGCTATTGTCTTAGTTGCTTTTCTCTTGTTGCTCAGACAAAATACCTAACACTCAAAGTTAAAGGGGAAAAGGTTTATTTAGCTCGCAGTTTGTAGAGGTTTCAGTCCATAATTAACTGGGTCCAAGGCAGGGTGGCACATGGCAGAGGGGCAACAGTTCATGGTGGTAAAAGTTAGAGAAAGAAACAAGAGAGAGTGAGACAAACCTCTTTCTGTCCCTTAGATTGTATCCAGTCCAGTGGGACTAGGGTGGTGCCAATCCAATCATTGGAGTGATCCAGCAATTACTCACCCTGAATCCCAACACCCTTAATCCCAGCATCACCAATCAATCTCATACTCTAGATTCAGCTACCTCTGAAAAAACTCTATGCCTGCGTGAGGCTTGGGGGGACATCTAGGTACAAATCATAGTATTCTTTAACAATGAAAGCTCACTTTTTAGTATCTAGAAGCCTAAAAATGAGAACACAAGACATTATTTTATAAAATATTGAATCTTTGTTTTTAAATCTAGTTTAGTAAGTTTAGCCAAGAACATTTTAATATTTTAGAAAACCAAATCGTTTTGGACATAGAAAACTTAACCTTTTAATTATAGCCCAAAACAATTATTTTAGATGACCCATCATAATAGATAACGCTTTTTAAACTATGTATATCTTTGATCAAGAAAATCTCTTAAGTATGGTACACAGATGGTAATAGACATTGTACTTATGAGATTGATTTTTAAAAATATTATCTTGGTTATCTAACAACCTGGATAAATGTAAAGAATTTCTTTCAGCTCCACAGATGTTTGTCACCTCTCTGTGTTCCTGAACTATGAAACGTGAATATGTAGGCTAAGGAATAGTTTCTCTTGATAAACAGTTTATGCATACTGTGAACAGTAAAGGAATGAAAAAGAAAAAGAAAAGACGAGAACACAGAAATAGCATATATTTGGAGCAAGTACCTTCATGGAGAATACTGAAGCAAGGAACCAAATGGGAAAAGAGTACCCTCCCTTCAAGGCTGAGCTTCAAGACCTTGCTAGAGAAGGGGGTGGTGCTGTGGTTCATTGGATAGTGAAGTTTTTGATTTGCCACAGGCCAGAACTGGTAAGCCGATAATTGTGGGTTGCCAGTTGGCCAGGACTTTGAGCAGAAAAGTCCTTGCTAGGGTTCTTGCAAAACAGCTGGAAGGTAGCTACCATCAGGTCTCCCTCAGGCTGCCTCTGAGGTGGCAGTATGACTCATTGGGAAACCCTCCATAGATGTTGGTGAAAGTCACTGGCAGGTATGTGCCATCCACAAACCACGGGAGTTAGAAGACTCAGGAAGAATCAAGAAGGAACCTCCTCTCATGCTACCTTACAGCATCCTTCCTGCATGTTACCTATAAAAGAACACTGCACCAGCAGGCACTGGCTACATATTAGCATCACAAAGCAGGGCCCAGAAGGGTGGGTGGAACTCATCAATCAGTTGAAGGACTTGACTTCAACTCACATGTGTTTCTCACCTGCACTATGGACAATCTTTAAGACTCAAGTTTCAGACTTGAGACTGTGGCTTTAACACTTTGGATCTGAGAGGCAATCCACTGATGGCTGCCACAGTCAACTCCTTTGTACTTAGCTTCCACGTTCTTTCTTTCACACACATTTTAACTTTAATGCAACACAAAGCCAATTCTATTCTTCACAGAAGTGCAGATTTCTCCTGTGTACCCCCTCAAAGGAAGGGGCAATTTTAGAAGTCATTGTATCCTCATCCGGCTATCTCAGCTGTTCCTCAAATTCAGTCCCAGGCCCATTGAACATTTTCTTACCTAGAGACTTCACTTTCATATGAGGATCTTTTGAGAGATTGCAAAGTAAACTGATGTTGAAAATTTAGTCACCCACACTATTAAATTTGGTCTTTGACTTAATATAAACTGTGTCTCCTGTAAATAAGTTTCTTTAGGACTTACAGGGAAATGGTCTGGTTTTCAGACTATATCTAAATAAGCTTAAAGGGTATGAGCTTGTCCTTTTCTTTCAGTTGGTGCTGCAAGACATAGGTGAATTCTCGTTCCATAGTCCTTGGAATTTTTATTACAGCAGTAAGTGCAGTGGCTACTTGAGCTCCCAAGATACTTCTTGCATTAAGAAATTCATCACCGCCAACCACAACTGGTAGCCTAATTGTGATGCCAATACCTACAATAGATTACTAGTATTCTGTGATGGTTAGTTTTCAGTGTTGGCTTGCTAGGCTACTGGGTCCAGTGATTTAGTCATACAATAATCTAGGCATTGCTATGAAGGTATAATGCAGATGTGTTTTGCATCTATAATCAGCTAATTTTGAGTAAAGGAGATAACCCTTGATAATGTGGGTGGAACTTATTAATCAGCTGAAGGACTTGACTTCCACTCACCTGTGTCTCTCACCTGTGCTATGGGCAGTCATTCAGAGTCGAGTTTCAGACTCGAGACTGGCTTTGATAGTTGTCTGAGTTCTCAGCCCACTGGGCTGCCCTACATATTTCAAACTTGCCAAGCACCACCCCCCAACAATTGTACGACCCAATTACTTAACCTCCTCTATATTTACTTGATACATACATTAAGTACACATACAAATATATTCCTTGTTTTTTTTTCCTCTGGAGAACTATGACTTGCTCAAGTCCAAGAGCACAACCTAAATCCCATAATCCCATGTGGGTGTATCAATTCTTTATCAGACAGGAGCTGGAAACCACTTCTGTAATATGACCAGAAAAAATGCAATATAAAGAGATTAAGGAAAGCTGATTAACTATAAAATGGGAGCAAGAGAGAATACAGGAAGGGCAAATGTAGGGAGTTACCAATGAGGAAGAACTGATTTGGAAGAGGCTGCTGTGCTGCATGGCTTAGATTTAGAACTCCTCAGAGAACTTTGGCTCAGTCCATTGAATGCAGAGAAGTTTTCTGAACCCTGTCAATCATGGATACCTAGCAGGATTTTCTCCTGAGGGTGCTGGTGAAAGCTGTTGGAACAATCCAGTAGGTTTCAGGGCACCAGTGTGGCAAAGAGTCTGCCTGCACTGAGTGACGCTCAGGCTAAGTCCAACTTCTGGAATTATGGTGAAAGTTTTGGCAGCCTGAGATCTCTGAAGGTCCCACATATCTCTGTGGCCATGGTAGAGGAATCAAGAGGAAAACACACTTTAACCAGGAAGAAAATTTTTGTTTCTCTGTTATAGAGATCAGGTATTATGAGACCAAAATTCAGATTTGAGGACATTTATTCCCAAGCATGGGCACATCGGGGATGGCAACCCCGTGGTTGGCTAGACCCTAAGCAGGCCATGTCATTTCCTCCTGCAGGGAAAGACAGTTCTTGACCCCTGCTGCAACTGGCTTAAGAGACTGGCTCCAAGTAAAGGTCTCTGGACTTCTCCATGACCTTTGGTTAAATAACAGTTATTTTGACCTTGATGATATATTCCTCTTGCACTGTGGCTAAAAAACTGTTTGAGGACCATGTAGGATCCATTAAAATATTGGAAAATTCCCAATATTGTTGCTAACTGCTTCATTAGGTACATGGTGTTTTTTTTTTTCTCTTTTGATTGCTTCATTATTTAAAAATATGTTTTGATTTTTAAATGTCTTTGTATATTTAGGTACAAAATAATAAACTTCCCCTCCTCACCCAGTGGGCATAACAGCCCACTGTGATTGCATAAACAGCAGTTTTTAAGGATATTCACAGTACATTGGTTTTTGTTGTTGTTGTTGCTTTTTTTTTTTTTTTTTGAGACAAGGTCTTGCTATTATGTTTCAGCTGGCCTTGAACTCACTATGTAGCCCAGGCTGGCCTTGAACTTACAACCATCCTCCTTCCTCAGCCTCCCTAATGCTGGGATTACAAGTGTGTGCCACCATGCACAGCAATGTATTGATTTTTAATGCAATAAAAATAAACAAACTGAGTTAATAAAGTCCATAACTGCTTTTCTGCTTAGTTTGAAAAATATACTGTAGCCATTCAGTATTTCCTTCATAGTGTGATTGAATCTCAGCCTACAGAATTGTTGTTTTCTCTATAATCCATCGTAACTTCTATTACTAACTTCCATTCATTTAGAACAGTAGAGATCATCTCAATCAGGCTTGCCTCCGCCTTTTCTCTCATTTTACACCTGCATCTAGGTTCCAGGAAACTCGTGGGAATGACCCATCTGGTCCGGTGCAGGTACAGTGTTTGTGAGATGGTAGTCTCCCCGTCTGGTCTTGGATCCTACGATCTGGTATGCTGCTGCTGAGCTATTCCGGGTTCCTGTCTGTAGGGCGTATTTACGTCAGGTGGCCCGTTCCGTTACGTTCCTGCCCTATTTGGGGGAGCTACCTATTTCCTGTTTCTTTGAAGTACTGGGGAGCCCAGAGTCCCTGCACAGATTCTCCAGCCTGGGTGCCAGATACGGTCATTCTTTTCCCCTCCTGCCATTTCTGCTCTGTTCTGGCACAGGGAAACTTTTCAGTCTTCCGGGGTGATGGCAGGATGAGGTAGGACATTATTTTCCTTTCTTGTTTGTCTCAGATATTTTTAAAGACCTCAGTACATTTTTATTTTTAGCCTTAAGGTTTAGTTCTTTACCTAACACCCCCCCACCGGAGTAATGTCAGGAAATTCCCAAGGCCTAGTGTATTTTTCTGCCTCAATTTACCCCTCCCTAAAGACAATGAACATAGAGTGGATGTTTTGATTGTGAAGGGGGTATACAGTGGAAAATGAACCAAAAATAGTATCTTGCAAGTCTTTCTTCACCTATTAATAGTGATTCTAAAATAGTTACCCATTTAAAAGCTCAAGTAATGAAATTTTAACAATTGTAAATTATATATTATAGCATACATTACATGCAATTAAAAATTTCATTATTTGTGGAATCAATATACCTTATAACCACTTCTTTTTAAGCATTTCCTTTTGAACACTGAATGTTTGAATAAGATTCAGAATGTAGAATAAGTACATCTCATAAAGGTGACAGACTGCTATATTCCTTCCCTGGCTCCCTTGGAAAAATTAAACAACATAAAACTCCCACTAAATTTTAGAGGTAAGAATGTGTTTTATGTAATGTATGATTAAAAAAAAAATTCCTAGGTTATGTAAACTTGGAGATCCCAAATGAGTTAGTCACTTGGAAATCACAACAGAGCAATTGGCAGGTTCAAGAATTTAGATACAAAGGTGAAAGACTTCTTGAGATGACTAGAGCCTCCTCTCAAAGTCTAATTTCTTAAGAAATTTATTTGAAAAACCTTGAAATACTGCATAGGTAGACTCTTAGATTAGGTAAAATTATTTAAATTTCTCTCAGTCTGGTCTGAGTATGCCGATTTGGATGACATGAAAGTCACTAATATGGAAGTGGTAGGAAATAAAGTAGACTTCTTATGAACTGTGACTGTTTCCCATTTGAAAGAAGATGTTTGTTATTTTAAGAATTGTGGAGTGGGAGAAGCAGATCAGCTTTTCATACCACTGAAATAGATTTCTCCTGGCCCTGCATCTCCCTCATTACTTGTTGCTAATTCTTTACAAAAGAAATAAAACCTTCCTACATTTTTCTCTGGAATAATTTCATAGTTGTATTTAACAAGTCTTTAAGCATGGATGTGGTAAACAGTGAAAATAGCTTGTTTTGTGAGGGCACGAACTTCTTGAAAAATAACTGTCTTTTCTGAGTATTTTTCTCTATCTTCCTATTCCCACCAGTTAAGGGTAGCTGAAGGATTTTGTGCAGAAATCTGAGTTTGCTTGCCCTGGAAAGAGTTGAAAAAGAGGTTTTTGTTACAAGGGTCTGTGCGTTTGGAGCAACAGGACTACACTGACATTGAGGGAGGACTAGAATGTCACAGGGGAGAAGTTAAGCCTTGGAGGGTATTGGAGCTGAGACCTTAAATGGCAGTGGTTAGGACTGAATATGTGACACTGTGGCTTCCAGGGATGGGGCAAAGATTCTAGCGGAGTCGGTTATTCTATGAATGACCGTCATCTAACATGAAATAAACCACTTGAGTTGGACAATATATTCTCAGGTTCTGAGACCATAATAAACCAAGACTGGATTAGAGGTATGGCATAGCCCCAAATAGATTTTGTATCTGAAGAAGTATTTTTCTTTTAGTCAGTGGGGTAGATGGTGGCAGTTGCCTAAAATGATTAAGATTGGATTTCTTATCAACTGTAGTGGAAGAAGGTTCTGTTGGAATTAATTTTGGAAAAGTAGAGATGTGAAATTTTGTATACCTGTCAGTTATGAAACAAATCCATACTAAATAAATTTGTTTTAAAGGATAGATAAATAGATAAAATGAGAAAACAAGATCTATTTATTTACTATACAAATACAATGGTATGCTACAGAGGCTAGTAGAGGACCATTTCATGTTCTGTTTTGGGTCAGAAGACTAAGTTCAAGAAAAATTAGAGAAAGGTCAGTAATACAACACAAGAAATATTTCTGACTGACTATGCTATGGTAGGTCAATGAATGCAAGGGGAAAAATCTGGTATTTACCTTTAAGATAGGTGGAACAATCCAAAAAATTTATACATTAAATCTATAAAGTATTAGTGTTGCTGATGAAAGTTTTATATGACGGGGGTGTCCATGATGGGAAGTTCACCTCAAACATTGTGAAAGAATCAGTCTTCAGCCATTTTCATGGAGGTGAAAGAGACATGTTTAGACCCATGGAAGGAAATAGAAATATTATTTCTGCTTATCTTCAATGTTGCTTTCCCCATTAGAAAAGATTTATGTAAAAGGTCAGTTTAATAGCCTCGAAATCCATAAGATTGTTCATTATAAAAACCTTAAGACTTAAGTGCAGAGGACAGTGATAAACTGAAACTCATGGAGATTGTTAGCCTATTAAGGAAAAATCTGAAGACCATAACTTGGAATAAACATACAAATCTTCTGCAGAAGAAAGTGAAATCAGAAATCTCGAGGGTTCCCTTGAAGAAAATCAGTTCGAACCTAGAGTCAACTGATCTTGGTTAACAATGTGAATGCGTTTTATGCTAGAGAAACAAGTGAGCATCAACCTTCCCAAGGAAGGTGGTATGAAATAACCCTTTTATCATTCTAAGTGGAAAAAAATTAATGTTTAAGCCACTATTCGAAAACTTGGCCTTTCTCCTTTAGATTTAAGTGATCAACTCTAAATATGCCACAGATGCTTTTCTGAGATGGGTAATGAATGGATTCCTTTTGGTAGCAGTGTAGATAAACAGAACAGTCAACCAGATGTAAAACAGGAAGTATAATGTTTAAGAATCACATAGAGATGACATGCCAACACCAAGAACAAGAGTACAACAAAAGGGGCTTGGGGCAACACATTGCCTCACGTGCCTGGCAAGTGCAAGGTCGTGAGTTCAGTCACCGGTGCAGCAAACAAACAAACAAACAACAGATGTTCATCAGAAGATAAAACTGGAAAGCTCAGGGCAAGTAGTAGTAGGAGGCAGGGACACAGGGTTTCCCGATGTTGCCATTGGCACTCTGAGACCCTGGGAAAATCACTTACCTTTACAGGCTTTTGTTTCACCATCTAGAACCAAGGATATTGGGTTAGGCCAATCTTGAAGTCTT
>RJWT010038991.1:0-12755 GCA_004365215.1 Cuniculus paca | reverse complement strand
AAAAAGTACCACAAAGAAATGCATGCATACATATTTGACATGAGCATCAGTAAGAGGCTTCCACCAGTGAGAGAGAGGTGCCAAAGCCTCTCCCTAAAGAATCGTTATATCTGATGCCATCTCCATTCAAGGTCTATTTCTCTTCTGCCTTTCAGCAATATTGTACAGGGAAAAGTAGAGCTATTCTTTGAGCCTCATAGTCCTGAGGAATTCTAGTTGATGCAGCCTGTGGGTGCTGGAAGTATGTTGAAAATGATCCCCATTCCTCGCCTTTTCTGCCTGCATCACCAGAGAAAATTCATATATATAATCTTTGCTTATAAATCTATCTAGAAAATGAGCTGGAAAATAACTTCTGCTCCTCATAGTACTTAAGGGTAAACAAAAAGCCAGACATTTTCAAACCACTAGGTTTGAGTTGTAGATATAATCTTAAGTTTCATAATTCTTTAAAAAAATTCATAAATAACTGCTTTTAATAGGCATCACTGTATGTTGAAGGAAAGGCAATATATAGATTCAACACAACTATGAAATTGTTACTCTAAAAATGATACCTGATAATAATAGAAAAATTATGAAAAGGAAAATATGGAGGGGGTGAATCATTCACTACAGGAGGGATAGCCTCACTTACCATAGACTTAACACTTTGGGGTATCATGAATAGAAATTGTTCATCAAAATTTTTATTAGAATGCAGCAAGTAAAATAAGGCCACTGTTTGGTGAGCTGAGAGAGAATTCCCATACCTTATAAATCCACTTAAATGGTTACAAATGTTGTATGGGGTGGGAGGTTCAACTAGATGCCTTTGAAGTCCTTTCCACAACTGAAATTCTATGGTGTTACACATTCATTCAGCATTATTTATTGAGTACCCACCACATGAAAGACACTGCTAAGTATTGAGATATACACTGGTGAACAAAACCAGCAGACATTAAACAAAAAATTAGTAATTTATTTCTTGATCAAAAATATAACAAACAAGATTATTGTGAGATTATTGTAATAGAGCAGATGAGGTATCTGATCTAAGATAGAAATTTGAGACACTGATCTTTGAACATTGAAAGAGAATCAACTAGACAAGTACAGGAAGAAAGTGGAGAAAGGAAATGGCCTGTACAAAGTCTTATAGCAGGAAAGAGCTCCATCCCACCTAGAAAAGAGCACAGTGACTGGACTGACGATGGGTACAGGGATGGTACAGGTGAATCTAGAAATTTATGAAATGTTCTCTGGATGATGAATGAACTCTTCAGACTAATTTTTTTTAATTGAAAATAAGGTGGGGTTCTGTAGAAGAGTTTTAAATGAGGAGGGCCTGCCATTCAGATCAGACTTCTTTGTTGAGATTACATTAGAGGTGACGAGAGTGGATATGTGCGGAGACTAAGATGCTGCTAGAACAGTTCAGGTGAGAAATGATGGTGGTGGCCGTGTTTGTGCAGCATGAATTTTAAGAGACTATCAACAGGGTGTGAATATGGTTAGAGAGGGAAGGTGGCAGAGGGTTAACTTCCAGGCCAAATGTATTGAAACAGGTTGTTGATAAATACATTACGTTTCAGGGAATATGACTGCTCAATCAACAGACACATATTTGGTCCGTGTTACGGTTCGGGTTCTACTGTAGGCACAGAGAATATGACAGGAAACATAGCAGACAAGTTCCCATATGACCCAAACACATGGAAAAAATTCAGACCAACTGTCAGCAAACTACAGCCATGGCCAAATTTGGCCCACTGCCTATTTTTGTAAATAAAGTTTTATTGGCACACACCCACGTCCATTCGTTCACATATGATCTATGGTTGCTTTCCCCTGCAATGTCAGAGTTCAGTGGATGCCACTGAGATGGTTCAGCCTGCAAAGATGAAAGCTGTACTACCCCCTTTACAGAGAGTTTGTGAACTTCTAGACCATCTATATGTTAATCAGAACTTTCTATGATTTTCTGCATTACTCTGAGAGACCTAGTTAACCTCTCTTACTCAGCTGAGATAGTATTGGCTATGCTGGCCATGTGGACAGAGAAAATATGCAAGGATTTTGTGATATGTAATATATAAAGTCTGATCAAAACGTGGTGAATGTTTAAATTTTAAAAATGTATCACTGTAAAAAACGTACTGTCATGAATCCCCTCAAAACATTCTCTCTTGTTTTAAGCACATTTTTTCCCACAATTTTTGCCACTTTCTGAAGTACTTCTGGAAGTTCTCTTTTGTGAGTGTCTTTAGTTGTGCTGTCATGGCTGCCTCAATGTCCTGAATCAATTCAAAACACTTCCCTTTCATTTGACCTTGGGGGAGCGCCAGAATTTACAAGGTGTTAGATGTGGTGAAAAAGTAGATGAGGACACCTGAAATGCTTTTATTTCACAGAAATTGCCGTCAGCATGTGGAATCACTGTGGGACAACAAAGCAGTCACAGAGAAACACTCACAAATGAGGACCTCCAGAACTGCTTCAGAAAGTGGCAAAAATGATGGGATGTGTTCAAAGCACGAGAGAGTATTGTGAGAGGAATTAAAAGCAATGCTGCTTTTACTTTAATAATTTTTATTTTTATTTAAACATTCACCATATGTTTCGATCATACCTCACACCATGCTAGAGATGATACCAAGATAGATATGAAAGTGTACTGTTTTGATCTAACCTTCTCTTGTCTGCCATTTAAGGTCTTTGGCCTACTCTTTCAACCTGGCAGTGCTCTACCTTCTAAAAATGTCTTCTGCTGCAGCCAGACTGAACATTGTCTTGTGTCTCGGCCCTCACTTGTGCTGTTCCTTTTCCCCTCACCTCCCTTTCCTTATATTGACTGAAACCCTGTGCTTCTGTGCTGTTTCCTAAGTGTTGCCTTCTTCATAGAATCTTTCCAAACCAACTCAGCCAGATTAGGAACTCCGCTTTGCTCCCAGGTACTTTGTGCTAGGTTCATCTCACTCATACCTGCTTTTCCTCAATCCACTATGGTGTTGCACTTATGTATCTCATCAGTGATGAGATAGAAGAGATGTAAATTGTAACTTGCTCATGTCTATAGTCCTTTAATACTTGGCACTATTGCCTTATCTAGCAAAGGCTTAATAACTTCATTGACTGAAATTACATATGTATTTCATGATGATTTAGAGTTTCAAATTATAGTTCTGAGTCTGAGTCTTCCACAGGGAAAAAGCCACGTGAAACAGAGGCTTCCTGCTGGGAGTGGTGGCATATGCCTGTAATCCTAGCATGAAGGAGGCTGAGGCAGGAGGACCACTCTGAGTTCGAGACCAGCCTGGGCTACATAGTGAACTCAAGGCCAGCCTGAACTACACAGTGAGACCCTGTGTCAAGAAAAAAAAAAAAAAGGAAAATAAGAAAGTAGAGGCTTCCTAGCAACCTGAAGACAAATACAATAGTAGCTTAGAAACTCTCATGAGAAGGCAGAATTCCCAGCCTGGTGAGCCACAGATTGAACTGTTTGAACCCATGCAGGGTTATAATTTTTTAATTGAGTTACTGGTACTTTAAAATAGCAGTGCTTTCTATAAAAGTCTGTGTTTCTGAGTTCTTTTAGAAGAAGCCTATATTTCACCATGACAACAATCTATTATCACTCAGTCGTGACAGTCTCTCCATGTGAGGCATATGGTGCGGCTAGCCACAGTCTCCACCACTCCCTACCACCTACCTGATGTGGCTGCAACACACTGAGCATTTATTACTGTGCTGGCTCCATTTAGGTCTATCTGTTTTCAAAAATATAATTGAAAGAAAATAGAATATTTATTTTATCTGTTTTCAATAAATTTTTGTTTTTGTTTTTTTTTGCAGCACCGGGGATTGAACTCACAACCTTGCGCTTGCCAGGCAGGCTCTTAGGTCACTGAACTAAATCCCCGGCCCTCAATAAATATTTTTTTTAAAAGTATAAAACAAAAGTAGTCTGAGAAATAGCTTTGTATGTATGATTCAGCTTATAGATTCTGGAATCAGATTTTGGGAGTACAAATTCTGGTAAGTTCTACATAAGTTCTTCTACATAAGTTCACCAGCTAAAATAAAAGATCAATTCGAGTTGCAGATAAATAATAAATAATTTTCTACTGTAATTATGCCCTATATATTTTTATGTGCTAAATCTAGGAACACTACTTACACTTGCTGTGTGTTCTCAGACAAATTTCTTCATTTCTCTGTGCCTCAGTTTCCTCATTTGCAAACTGAGGATAATAAAGGGATATTGTGGAGACAAATACTAGCCACTATCATTGTTCATTTTTTAAAGAAAAATAGGACACATTGTATTTTCTTAGGACAGTGCAGAGCATGTCTTCATGTTTGATAAAGAAATTGTCTTGTATTAAAATGTACAATTTAAGATGCTATATCTGAGTGATTAATATTAGCAGGTATTCTAGGCAAACCCCACACATCTCAGTGGCCCAACTCTAAATATTTCTTTCTACCTCATGTGATGTGGATTGTAGACCAAGGACCATCTCCCTCTTGCACAGAAGATACGATCTCTGAAGTCATCACAGCAGAGGAAGGAAATATAAAGCACAGTAGCTATTAATAATTGTGCCCTGGATTTGATAAAAAGCAGCTTCTTCCACTAACAGGCCATTGGCCAGAACTAGTTGACCCCGACCTAACTGTGAGGGATACTGGGAAAGATAGGGAGCACACAGAAAACCCGGTGAGTAGTAACCATTTCAGCCACAGGTGCCATTGTAAGACAGACATGCTCTGATTACCTTTTATCTTACCTGCCTGGCAACTGTAAGGGATTGCCTTTCCACCTGCAGCAGACAATTCAAAGTCAGAAGACCTACCAAGTAGGCCTGCTCTTTCTAGAGTCAACGAAATGTAGCCAGAGGACACACACATCACACCACCCCCACCCTCATCCCCCCAGGAGATTCATTTCCTCCCTCGATGTTGGAGAAACAGAGGAATCCCCCAACTCCAGGCTCTCTGGAACAGGAACTTAGACTGTTGACTTGAAAATTCTGAAGTCAAACAGAAGAGAAAGGGAAAGAGGACATTCAAGTACTCTGATGAATGGCTCACAGGTGTAAGAAGTAAGAAGTTACCGGTTTTTGTTTTTGTTTTGTTTTGTTTTTCGATTTGTAACACATACCCCAGATCTCATGTTTCATTTTGGATTTGGAGGTACATAAACCCTGACATTTTCCGGGTTGCAAGGCACAGTTCTCAGAAGATAGACAAATGCCTGCGGAAGTCCAGTCACTGGGGTGAGTCCAAGTATTTGCCTGCAATGGAGGGTCATAGAAAGGAACTTGCATGGTGGCTTTGTGCTCCAGAGAATTTCACGTCAATGACTCCAGCTAGCATGGGGTTCACAGCCTGGTCTCAGAGGTTGAAGGCCAATACCAGCCACGAGGCTGCCAAAGTTAATGAGGTTATATTGGTCTAAGCTCACCCTAAGTGTGGTATCCAAGCCATTAAAAGGTGTGGGGTGGAGAGGGAGCTGTGATGAGGAATGAGGCTGTCAGTTATACCAATGTGCACAGTTCATAAGTCAGCGAATATTTCCTGATCTCAAAATCTTAATTTACAGCTCTGGTGATTATTTTTAGTTATGTTCTGAGAGTCTGCAAGAAGGGACTTGCAAATACAATCAAAATTCTAGAGCCAGTAAACCATATGGGTGCTCAAGGACAAAGTTCATTTAACCTTTCTACTCTTGGGTGCTGTATGCTGTCCAAGGTGTCGTAGACCCACAGCAGGAGAAAGTCATTTACCCCATGTGATTATTTTGCCCAGGTTGTCTTGCAAAGGTTCATGAGTACCAGCCCTAGTGCTGTGATAATCTCTGAAAAGAAAAAAAAATTCCAAAAAGGTGACCCATTTGATCTATGACTTTTCACTGTCATTACTGGGGATTTGCTATAGTTTGAATGTTGAGCAACCCCTTAGAGCAGCATTTACCATATTTTTTATCACACCTTGTGAAGACACCAAAGAAGGCTTCCAGAACTTCTTTGGAAAGTGGCAAGAATGATGGGATAAATGCATTAGTGGTATTGGGCATTTAACTATAATTTTTTTAAATTTAAACTTCACCATATATTTTGGTCAGCCCTCACACACAATAGGTCAGTTAAGACTGTTTATTCTGGAGTCACATCACCTTGGTAAAATTCCTGCTTCCCCCTTCATTAACTACATAAACTTGGGTAAATTAACAGCCTTTCTAAGTCTTGGTTTCCTCGTGTAAATGTATAGGCATGACCTGTTTAATGGTTAGCATACAGCCTCTTCATAGAAAGTACTTCATAAATATTAGGTATTATTATAACGATATTAAATTATAGTATTTTATTTCTTGTATTTTGTTATATATCATACCTATCTATGATGTGATTATATACTTTTATATTCTGCATACTACATGTTATACAGTCAGATTTATTATTGTACAAAATATTATTAAAAATCCTTAATGAGATAAATGTTTAATTGAATTTGATTGGTTTTCAATCTTTAAGATGCTAGGGGTTGAATTTTTGTTTGTTTTTAAGAGAAGTTTTCTTACTTGTGGTTTTTAAAAATCTGTGCTAAGAAATTTTCTTTTGGGGAAGTAATAATTTTTAGTATGAAGGTTATTAAAATGCCAGCAAGGAGCTTTTCATAAAAGGCTACATCTGTTAACCACTATCAAGCAGTCTTCACCT
The DNA here is from genome assembly GCA_004365215.1 of Cuniculus paca. Classification (NCBI taxonomy): domain Eukaryota; kingdom Metazoa; phylum Chordata; class Mammalia; order Rodentia; family Cuniculidae; genus Cuniculus; species Cuniculus paca. Next base: position 6,048 of record RJWT010038991.1, on the reverse strand, counting down.
GAAATGTATTGTTTTCTTGATGTCCTCTTTTTTCCCATGGAGAACCTGTGCTTTTCATCTGCTTGAATATCACGCTTCCCTACACCAGTCACATTGTTCAGAATCAGAGGAACTGTAAAGTCATATTTTTATTCAGACTGCTTTTGCTTCACCTTAGTGAGGCACATGACACTGAAATTTTTCTATTCTTGTGGCATTTCTAAAGGATCACACCACCCTGAACATGCCTGATCTCTTCCAAAGGATTCCATCTGCTATTCTTCTGCAGACCTGTTAATCTTTGAGTCCTAAATCTAGACAAATGGTCTTATAATTTTACAGCATGTGGTCCTATGTGATAATGCAGAGGGTTCTTCTGAGCTGCCCTTTTTGAACTCACCTTTTCCTAGGATGTCTTTTGTTGTGGTGAGATATTTGAATGCCTAAGTTGAAGTGGTAGTACCTTGATTATCAAATTGGCAAAGAGGCAAGTACGGAATGATTTTGTTTTCATTTATGTTTTATTAGAAACCCCCCGGCCCAAAAAAAAAAAGGACCTCATCTTGGAACTTCTGTAAAGTACAATTGATTAATCTGTTCAGCAATTGCCAGTTGGAGACTTAATACTAGAGTATCATCAGAATATTGGCCTGACTCGGGTATAAATAGCATAGCCACTCCTGTTATAAGCAAACCATCAGAGAGAATGAAAGTCTGTGTAGAATATCAATGGTAATCTTTATTTCAAACTCACATTATCAGTCCTGAGAATGAATACAATCAGTTTCCTAAGGCCTCCAAGGACTAAAAGATGATAGAAAAGTGTACAAGAAGGGAGATGGTATACAGAAGGTTGTAAAGCAACTGGGGTAAAGCTTAGTTAAGCACTCTCTTGGCCCCTCAATGCCCTAGAAGTCTTCTTATCTACTTTTACAAATAAGGACACAAGAACTTGAAGATTTCTCTGATCACAGCCTAGACATACCAGAGCCATCTGGGGGACTGCAAAGCCTCTGGTCTTCCCTTATGTTACTAAACTGCCCCAAAGACAGGAACAGACTAGGACAGTGATGGGTAACAAGCCTGGGACCAATGTGTTCTGACAGTTACAGGCCCCTTACTCTTATTGTTCCAGAATCTGAGATGATAAGCAAAGTTAAAGAAATTGAATGATAAAGTGATTTTAACCACCATTAATTATTACAACCTAATTAAAGTGTACTTGGTCAAGTCTGTTAACTTTCTAAATGCGCCTATCTACCAATCAAGTATATCTCAGTGCCTGTCCCAGACAAATACCTGCACATGAGTGAAAGAAGCACATATATTGTGAAATATTACACAATGTGAAGAAACTGGAAATAGACAAGTATTCATCAATAATGGAATATTGAATTCTGATAAATCTATACTATCAAATGCTCTGAAGATAAAGTAGACCCATATATGTTGAACTAAAACAAATCTTCAAGACATATTGAGTGAAAAAAATCAAGTAGCAAAAAACTGAAGGTAGAATTAAAACATTTATATAAACATTAAAGCATATTTCAGGAAAAGGAGTGATGAATTAAGAGAAAAGTAATACACTCAAATTTGGGGACAGAGTGGACACTGTTAGTTTCATGTGGTAGGTAATATCTGATTTGGGACTTGGAGAAGGATGAAAGGTAGAGGTCAGATTTACCTACAACCACCTAGTTAATTGGAGGTTGAGCCAAGGTATGACCTTGGTGCTACCAGAATTGACAGTTAATGTTTTTAACTAAAATTATTCTAATGACACAAGTTAAAAACAGTGAATATGAAATATAGCAGTGATTCACATACACAGATACAGGATATGTGCACATATTTATTCATTACAGTGAACTGGGTACTTTACTAGAAATTGTGTGGGATGTCCAGATGAATTAGAATTTCTAATCTTCATAAATTGATGTATAAAAAGAAAAAAAGATGCATTTATAAATATTTTTAATATAAGAAAGTTAACCAAGCCCTAAAACAAAATTATAGAAAAATTCAGAAAAGAATTGATGAGCCAAGAGGAGAGAAGGATACTTCTAGCTAAGGAACTGGAAGATATACCAGATAAACTGCATCTAGTTATAAGAAATGGATGAGCCATCCAGTTACTTAAGCCATAAGATTTAATTTATTGTCAAGAGGTCTGAAGCCAGCTATAGTTAAGTTACTTAGACATACCAACATCATTGAGGACATAGTTCTATGGTCTTAATTTATGTGTCAACTTGACTAGGCCACAGGATGTCCAGATATATGATTAGACATTATTTCTTGGTATATTCATAGGAGTATGTCTGTCTTGGTAACTTTTCTCTCATTGCTGGGACAAAACACCTGACAGCCAAAGTGAAGCAAGGAAAGGTTTAGTTAGCTTACAGTTTCTGGATATTTCAGTCCATGAACAGCTAACTCCAAGGCAGGGTGGCATGGCACTGGGACAACACTTAAGGCAGCAGCCAGAGCCAAAAAAAAAAAAAACAAGCCTCTTCTCCTCCCTTATATTGTACACAGCCCCCCCCCCACCCTTCAGGATGGGTTTAAACTCACAAAATCTCCTTGCCCTCCTTTGCACAGGATGAAGATATGTACAAAATAAGAACCTTGGCTCCCTGCTGAGTCTCTCAGTTAAACTTCTAAATTTCCCAGGTTGATACAATGTATCAACCATAACAATCCACCCCTTGTCAACTTGGCAAACAGAAATATTTCTTTAAAGCAGCCTCCAGATACGAAGACATGTTAATTCTTACCATTTTGCAACTTGAACATTATAACACAGTTTAACCATCCTTAAGAACCAGCATTAAGTCTATCAACATTATATTACATTAGAAGCATAACATTTTGTCCTTGGACACCCAAAGACTCATGTACATCCCTTTATGCAAAAGGCATTTAGTCCATCTGCAAGAGTTGCCGAAATCCTAACAGTTTCAGCATTGCTGAAAAGTATAAGTCCCAAGTCTCCTCCAACACAGAAGGCAAACTTTTAGCTGCATACACCTGTACAAATCAAAACAAAGTTAAACACTTCCAACATGCAACAGCACAAGATAAACATTTTCATTCCAAAAGTTACAAACAGGAGGGTACAAAGCATTGGGACCAAAACAAGTCCAAAATCCAGCAGGGCAAATGTAAAATCCTATAGTTGCTTGTCTAGCATCGCAATCTGTGGCAAATTATGAGCTCCAAAGATCTTGTATGGTTCCACCCCTGTGGCACTTCTCATGGTCACTGATCCCATGGCATCTCTCTTGTGCTGGCTCTGCTCCCTCATTGCATGTTTCCTTAGATGATTCACGTTCCTGGCTTTTCCAAACTTCTGTGGTCTCCATTGTACCTTTGGCTTCACACTCACAGCTTCACATATTGCCCTCTCAGGGGCACACTGCCTGGCCTCCCAGGCCTTCCGAAATCAGGCTGGAAGCCTTTTCAACCTCAGAACTTATACATTCTGTGTGCACCTAAAACCAGCACCACGTGAATGATGCTGAGGTCTATTGCCAGTTGGAGCAGTAGCCAGGCTTTCCTCTCTCTTGGCTAAAGGGGTCCAGTGCTTGGATCACTGGGCACTCTGAACCTGATTGTGAGGAACAGATTCTCTGTGCTGCCACCATTCTGGAACATGGTGCTATGAGGCTTTCTCCTCAAAGCAAAGTCTTTCACTTTTGTAGTTTGGAAGCTGCAAAAGTTCGAGATTTGCTGCTTTTTGCACTGCCTTCAGGTCATCTTTTTTTTCTATTTCTCTGTTCCTTCTCAGCAATCAAGGTCTCAGACCAATCTTTACAGTCCACAGCTTTACGGGAGTTTCCTTTCTGGCCAAACTCACAATGTTTTAAATCACTATGCTGGGCTCTTTGCTCTTGATTTGCAATATAAATCTGGCTAAAAGCCCCCATCAATAGCGATGCCACGGCCTTAACATTCGACTGCCTTGAAATTTCTTCTGCCAGATTAATTAGTCCACTGTCCTTAACTTTAGTCTCAGGCAAAGTCTCTGGACATGAGCAAAATGCAGACGAACTTTCTGCTAAGCCATAACACACATCATCTGGAGTCCAGCACCCAGTGCAGTCCTTCCCAGCAGAAACTTCCAGAGCCTGGTCTTTACCAGCAGGCTCTCTATCAGCCTTCTGGTCTCCTGTGCTCTGACCAGAATCTCCCCTACAGAACAGCCTAAACTGTTCCAGCTCTATGCATTTAGGCGACATCTCTGAACCTTTCCAAACTCTTCCAGCAAGACATTTCCAAAGGCTCTTGAACCACGTGGTCAGGTTCAGTCACAGCAACGAGCCAACTCCATCGGTACCAAATTCTGTCTTGGTTACTTTTCTCTCGTTGCTGAGACAAAACACCTGACACCCAAAGTGAAGCAAGGAAAGGTTTATTTAGCTTCCAATTCTGGAGATTTCAGTCCATAATCAGCTGGCATCAAGGCAGGGTGGCATGGCACTGGGGCAACACTTTAAGGCAGCACCCAGAGCAAAAAAAAAAAAAAAAAAAAACAAGCCTTTTCTCCTCCCTTATATTGTACACAGGCCACCCCCCTCCCAGGGCAGGTTTAAACTCACAAAATCTCCTTGCCCTCCTTTGCACAGGATGAGGATATTTACAAAGTAAGAACCTTGGCTGCCTGCTGAGTCTCTCAGTTAAACTATATTTCTCAAGTTGACACAATGTATCAACCATAACAATGTCTGAATAAGATTAGCGATTGAATTGGTTGACTGAATAAAGTAGATAGCCCTTCCTGAAATGCATCATTCAGTCCATTGAAGACCTAAATAGAACAAAAAGGCATAAGGCAGTTTGGTTTACCCTTCCTCTGCTCACTGAGCTGGGACATTGATCTTCTCTTGTTCTGGGCTCTCAGAGTCCTCAGACTTGACTGGAATCTTCAGTTTTCAAGCCTTCCAACTACAACGCCAACTTTCCTGAGGCTCCAGCATACAGACTGCAGATTGAGTGACTTCTCAGCCTCTGCTACTGCATGAACCAGTACCTTACAATAAATATCTCTTAAATAGATAATCCCTCTTGTTTCTGGAGCATCCTTAGTAATACAGAGTCTTCTTATCTTTCCCAGGAATGTTTCATCTTTGGGTTGTCATCTCATAATCCATAAGGCAACCACGACTTCAAGCTTCTCAAACACATTCAAGGGCAGGAAGTAGGAGGCAGCCAGGGCAAATCACGGTTACTCCCTTTATATCTTTGAAATGTTTTTGTCCTCCAGAAATTTCTGCTTAATATTTTACCTTTTGGAGACGTGGTGGGGTGCTGGAGATCAGGCCAGGGCTTCATGTATACACAGGTAACATCTACTACTGAGCTACATCCACAGCCCTTTTACATTTCATTGGTCCCAGTGGTGTTATATGTTTTGACCCTCTGCCGTGTCTGCTCAAGGGACACTGAGAGTGTAGTCCCCGCTTCTCTACTCTATGTCATGGAACATTGGTGAGGAAGAAGGAGTATTGTGGTGCTGAGGAATGTCCAAGATCCTGCCATGGAAAGTTCCATGGAAGAAGCCATACTTGGGTTTGGTCTTAAAAATGATGAAAAGGACATTTATTGGATGTCTACCCAACATCCTTTCTGTAAGGAATTGTTCTTCTCCAGTTGCACATGAAAGCTGCCAAAATCATACAATGTGATCCTGTTCTCTGGGGATGCATTTCAACAGATTTTAACAGATACTGCCAAGCTGCCCTTTTCTTTGTGCTCTCCAGAGACATTTCTAATGCTCCTCCTCTTATGGAAGCTAATAATGTAAACATCTTATGCCTGCTTGGCTGTCAGTTTCCTATCTGTTAATTCTCTGTGCTCAGCTTCCTCTATCAGTCAAAATTCCAATTAGTATTTAATTCGAAAGAATTTACCATAAGGTATTGTTAATCATGTATATTAGAAAACTGAAAAGGCACAAAAAGGACACTAAAGTGACACTGAGGAAATAAATGCAAGAGGTAGCTCCTTCCCCAAACTCCCCAACAGTTCAGGGAACAGAAGTTGAGATTAAAAAAATTTAAAGGA
>RJWT010038990.1:0-12742 GCA_004365215.1 Cuniculus paca | reverse complement strand
GGAGGAGAGTGGACTCCCAGTCCCTTGTGAGGCCCTGTCCACCATCTAAACTTTTCTCTTTCCCTCTGATACGCATCTTTCATCACCACCTTTTCTAGTATCCCTGAGAAAATAAAGCCACTTCAGTCCGGTCAGAAGCCATCCAAACAGTTTCCTGAAACTAGAAAATCAAATATCTCATCCCCTCTCAGTTCTGTCCTAACAATCCTCTAGATGATAAACATGCTTCACCCTGATTTGAATGGGGAAGGAGCACAAAGCCAAAACAGGACATGGCATACACAAAGAACACGGCCAGATAGCAGAGCAAAATGTCATCCTGTCACACATCAGAAAGGGATGAATCTAATTAATGATAATAGCAAGATTCTCAGCACAAGAAACAGGTATTTATCTCACACTGAAGTTTAGTTTAAAAAAAAAAAGGGCCCAATTTCTGGGGACCTTAATTGTAGGCCTGTGAGAATTTTATTTCTTTTCCAGGATTTATTCCTTTTAGTATCAGTAGGTTTTTTTTTGTTTGTTTGTCTTTTCCCCTTATACTCTTTTAAACCAGGCCTTTGCTTCATACCGATTGGCGCTTATCTGCCCTGAGTCATGATAATAGTTGAGATCAACATGTTCTGAGAGAAAATGGACCTGTTTTGGTTACTTTTCTCTCCTTGCTGAGACAAACACCTGACACCCAAAATTAGGGAAGAAAAGGTTTATTTAGCTCACAGTTTCTGGAGATTTCAGTCCATAATCAGCTGGCTCCAAGGCAGGGTGGCGTGCACTGGGGCAACACTTCAAGGCAGCAGCCAGAGCAAAATGAGGGAAACATAAGCCTCTTCTCATTCCTTATATTGTATTCAGTCCCCCCTCACCTTAAGAGTGGGTGTAGCACTCGCAAAATGTCCTTGCCCTCCTTTGCATAGGATGAGGATATTTACAAAGTAAGAACTCTGGTTCCCTGCTGAGTCTCTCAGTTAAACTTCTAAATTGTGCAAGTTGACACAATGCATCAACCATAACAGGACCCAAGGACACATATGTGGGGGAGAGAGAGAGAAAGACAGAGAGAGAGAGAGAGACAGAGACAGAGACAGAGAGAGAGAGATACAGAGAGAGAAAGCATCTACAAGTACACAAACCTGAGAAAACTGAGGTAAGTATATTATGTTTCCCTCCACATCAATGCACATTAGCTTAACAAAGGATAAGGCCATCTGCTTGAATTTGACTAATTGTTTTACAAATATATAGGAACTAACACAAGGGAAAGTATTCATTTGTTAAAGTTGATGAGGTGGAGAAAGAGGGTTTGGACATTATTGTAATTCTTAAAATGGTACACTTACAGATGAAAGCCACTTCAGAGACCTCTGGAAATGGGTAATGGTGTTCCTAATTCTTACAACTTCAAGGCCAGAATTTTGTAAAATGCAAGATCTTACAGAAGTACTTTATCTACATCAGCAAGGGACTTAGAAACCAATACTCTCAAGAAGTTAGAAGTGCATAGTTTCCTTATCTCTGTGGGAAAATATATGGGTATTCTGGATAACAGACAGGAGACATGCCTCTGAAAAAAATCCTTAAATAATTCATAAACTTCAAAGTCTGTTTGGGTTTTATTCAATTCTTTTGTCTCAGGAGGTTTGCCATTCAGTTACTGTTTCTCTCTCTCCAAGTCTATCATAGCAATCTGCCTTTTGACAAGAGTCTTACTATATAGTCTTTCCACAGTCAATACATGATTTTTTTTTTTGAAAGAACCCAGGAGCCCTATACTTTAAGACAAAACACAGTGAGGGTGCTTTTTGCTTCATTAAGAATTTGACCCTTTCCTAACTAAAATTTAAATCGCTGTAGGTCTGGGAAAGAAAGACAAACTGCAACAAAAAAAAAATTCAGATTTTCTTTTTTTTTTATTTTAAAGAGAATAAAACAAAGCAAAACAAAACAAAGCAGATCAGAAAAGAACAATGCAAGCAGTATAGGACTTCAAAACAAGACAACAGGAAATCAACAATGGCTACCATAATCTCTCTTGTTTTCTCCAAAATAGCTGTCCATACCTTCTCACAAATTGAAATCAAATAATGGAAAACAGACTAAAACCAATCAAAACAAAATAATGAAAGCATTACAGAACTTCAAAACAAGACAATAGGAAATTAACAATCGTTCCTATAAGGTCTTGTTTTCTTCAAAACAGTCGTCCATATTATCACATGTAATAAAATCAAATAAAACACAACAGAATAAAACCAATCAAAGCAAAAGAATAAAAGCATTATAGGACTTCAAAGCAAGATGATAGGAAATTTTCTTGGATGCAAAGCAATTCAGTGGGATGCGTTATGTGTGTGGGTGTGTGTGTGTGTGTGTGTGCATAAGTGCTCATGTATTTAATCTAAGAATTACCATATGTCAACCATGTGTCCTTGTTAAATTCAGGTCATAGTTTAGGTAGTTTCCATTTCATTATTGTTTCCCATACTTAGCTTGAAATGTAAGTAGATAGAAAGAAGATTGCAATGGTTAATGGGCTCTGAAGGAAAAACATTTTAAATGTTAAAGCTGAACTTGGATGTGAAATTTCTTCCGATTGTGTTTCCAAGGTTTTTGAAATCATGGGAATCCAACTTACATACATCAAATGATATAAACCTGGCAAGATAATTTGCAAATTGACATAAAAAGAAAAGCAGAGAAGATCAAAACAGCAAAATAATGAGACTCAGCAGCAAATACAACATTGTGTTCGACATTCCATGCCTGGTGGCTTTATGAAGAGATTACCAGTTGTAAGTGGATTGGAGAGTGTGACGTTGCCATGCTGGAAAATAAACACCATCCAACAGGTGTTTGGTTTACAGCCTGACCCTTCTTATATACACCCAGGGAACTGAGAGCATAAGGCAAAAAACAAGAGGCTGAAGACTTTGCTCTATGGCCTTAGGTCTCCTGGCAGGCATATGTCCAGAAAGCCTGTAGTTTTCTTTGAAAGATTACTAGATTATTATTATTTTTTTTTTTACAAATGCTCCTTAAATAATCCAGTTTATCTTGGCAAATCCTGGAATGTACACTGTGGCCTTTTAAAAAAGTTTTGACATTCTTTTATTAAATCATGAAGTTTATTTGTGTATAAGTATATACTGTATTTATGTAACATTATACTGTTACTTTACATCTACAGTGTCTCCCTTTGTCCTTCAAGCTATTACTCTTTCCAAATGTTGTTTGCTGTATAGTTTTAGTCTTAATATATTGCCTTTTAAATATTAACTTTTCAATTAAAAACTCAATTTCTTGAATTCTGATCTGCGTAACACTGTCAGAAACTTCATATATGTCTCACTTAATCCTTGAAACATAACAATAAAATATTTTATCACCACTTTAAAATAAAGAAATGAAGGACTGGGGATATAGCTCAGTGACAGAGCACCTGCCTGGCAAGCACGAGGCCCAAAAACATTAAAAACAGCTTGAGTAACTTGCCAAAATGTACGCAATTGGTAATTACTATTCTTGATCAGACATGACTACTTTCAAATTTGCTTTTTATCTCTTTGTGAGATGACATTCCTCTTCTCGCTATTTTATGTTTGTATACTTCCTGCTTATTTTTTATTTTCAGCTGATTGATATTTGTTGGCTTTCATCAGTTTTTAAAACTTGCCTTTTAGCTTGAATACATCAATTTTTTTAAGGGAAAATGGTTGTTGAGTGGGTCAGCAGCTGTCTACGTATCGCCTGACAAAAGCAGATATGTCCCCTTAATCTGAATGGATTTCCATGTATTTTAATTCATTTAATTTTCAAATAATATTTTGGGCACATGTGGAGTTTTGGTTCCCTTCCAAAACAACTACATGTGACCTCCAAGGACTTATAGCTTACCATTGCTCTAAACATGAGGAATACCCATCTGATCTTTAAATGTTCTATGGTCCAAATAGTAGTGGTGTGTGAAGACTCAGCAGCAGGGGTCAGTAACTACTCTCTATGTTTACTGATTTAACATTTGGTTTGGGAATAGCCCACACACTTGTGTTAATCTGTTTGGCAGGATTTATCTTTGATGGTGACGTAGCATCACTGAATGCACAATTGTGTGTATGTTATTTTTATTAAATTAGTAAACTTGTGCACGCGAAGTGAAAGACCAGATGATTTTCAAAGAAGTCTTCTTATGGTAAATACAAACGTATCTAAAATCTCCCTTTGCTCATTCACCTCAAACTGGCATAATTTTGAAATTCTCAAATCTAGGGAGATTTATTGGGACAGAGGTTTATTTCTCTGCTGGGATATCGGATGCCCTGTTGATTGCCTCATTCAACCTCCTCGAGGTTTCTGCTGAAGGATCCACTTCTCTGAGTGCCGAGCACACTAGTAAGAGCAGTCAGCCTGGCCAAAATAGCTTGTTCTTCATTGTCTGTCTGTCCACTCATCTTTGGTTCCTCTTTACGGCTTGCTTTACTACCTAAAATGAAGTTACGCTTTTGCTGGTTTTTCATAATCAGCTGCTCCACAACAGTGTAAAGTCCACGAGGGCTGAGATTTGCCTGCATATGGTTGCTTTTGAATGTGTATCAGATAAATGGTATATGGCAACCCCAGGCAGTGTCAGTGAGATGCAGGGGGTCACTGTCTACTGCCTTAGCATCACAGCCTACCTTTGCGGTTCTCACACATTCTCTTTAGTGGGCACAGTTGGCTCCTTGACATGATAGGCTGAATTCAGCACTAGGCATGCTTTTGATGTCAAAGTAGCAAATCATTTTCTTTTCTTCTGTATCTTTGAGTGCCTTATTTTGTGCCTCAATTTGGTCTCAGGATGTTGGCATTTTCTACTATGCTTTGCTATTTTCTTCTTGGGTCACAGAGAAAATACCATGTTTACCACAAGCTATAATTAGTTTTTACTTACATTACCTTGATCAATTTCTCTTGACTGATTATCAGAAATGTTGAGTTCCTGCTTTACTATTTATCACTTGTAATTTTTACCTACTAAAGCTTCCCCAAAAGCTTTTCTTGTGGCATTATTTCATGGCTACTCGTCATGTGAAATATGTCAAACATCTCAAAATATTTTGTAATGTTTATATTAGAATACGGGAAATACGTTATAACATCTCATTATAACATCTAGTACATCTTGTGAAGCAGTGTCACTTTCTTATGGTAATTACAATTTTTATGAACACAAGTTTTCAGTTCTCTTCACTGGTTATAAAGTAAAAGACTAATTTTAAAAGTCTTACTACTGCCAATGGAAGCATACTGTAGTGTGTCACTAAAAGAGTCACTTTTCACCATTTGCACAAAAACCATGATTCCACAATTATGTTGTCCCATCTTTGTACACTTTGTGTGTATGTTTGTGTTTAAATTCTCTACAGATGAACAAATACTAGAAAATTTAGTACACGCAGCATTATATGTGCCAGTACTAAGTGCAATGCACAGTAGAGTCAAAGAAGCATTCTGTGTGTTCAATGGCCTTCGTGCCTTAAGTAATTCTTTCCAGGTTCAGTCTCTGGAAATAATGCTTTGGACCAAATGTGCAAAGATATCAATGGGTTTTAAAGACTATGCTAAAGTCAATTATAACATTTCATTTGGAGACTTCTATCTCTTAAGACATCAACCTCATTTCAGATGTACTCCTTGAGGCCTGTTTTATTTTCCTTTCCCTCTCTTCACACTGCTGCTCTGAATAATGAATAGAGATGCATTCTGAATGAAACAGCTAAGCAACTTTTATAAGCCATGGGCATGATGGCATTTAGGGCTACCATTTGGCATGATTGTGGTTAGGAAAATAAGGCAACAGATCTGCAGCTAGTTCCTTCACTGGTTTTGAATGCCTGTTATGGCAAAGCTCAGTGCTGGGCTTTTTGAGGAAACTAAAAAATCAATCAAGCGAAACCCAATACGAGCCCACAGCAACAGTTTACATCAGTGCCAAGTGGTTGTTTTGTTTTGTTTGTTTTTATTATTTGGCGATAGGCAACTTGAAATCATTTCAGTGTGCATTTAAAACCTAGGGATTGAAAAAGTAGTCAAACACAGTTTTAATAAATAATTTTATCAATAAATGAGCTCAATATTTACTCTAGGCTCCTTTACTGTAAAATCTTGAGAATTCTAAGTATTTATTCAATGCTGTCTGGATTTTTAGTGATATAACCTCTTGATATCAAGTTTTTATCTCAGAATTTCTTATTTTATATCAAGAAAAGAAAATTGGCACTGTAGATCTTTTCATTTTTAATACACAATTTAATAAAAGAGAAGGAAGTCAAATTGGACTGGTTCAGGGTAAAGGAAATTCAAATGATTAAATTTTTTTTTGTATTGCAGTGATTGAAAAGAAAGTAATTTTATCATAACAGGAATTTTGCTTCATTTAACAAAAGCTTTCATCAGCATTATCTATGGGAACAGCAAGGTTCTAGGCATGAGGTTCTAAGGCAAGGAACAGAAATTCATTATTTTTGGAGAACTTATCACTTATTCAAGGTGAGAAAGGGTGTTCATAAAATTCAGGAGGATGTCCAAAATTTACCTGGAGATGCACCACAGCAGCTGAAAGTTAGCTGAGTTTAATGAAAAGAGTTAAGTTTGGAAGAGTAAGGAAGAAACAGAGCACAGCATACATTGGATCTGGAATATTCCTCTGTCTTAGCTAATTTCTTGTCACTGGGACACAATATTTGACACCCACAACTTAAAGGAGGAAAGGTTTATTTTGGCTCATAGTTCATAAAAGTTTCAGTCCATAATCAACAGGATGGCATGGCAGAGGAGAATTGCTCATGTCATAGCAGCAGGAATCAGAGAGAAGGATCAAGGAAGGAAAGAGGGAGGGAGAGAGATAGACCTTTCCAGGCCACAACCCCAGTGACCCACCTCCTCCTACCAGACTTCACCTCTCAACCTCAAATTTAACTATAAATTCATCAGTGGATTAATCCACTATTGAGTGTCACACCCCAATGATCCAAGGGTCTCCCCAAAGCCCCATCTATGAGCACATAAGATTTTAGGGGAACATCTAGACATAAGCCATAACACCCCTAATGGTGCTACTGGGAGATGGTGAGAAGTTTAGGAAGGGGAGCCTGTGGGTGTGTTCTTGAAGTGGATACTGGAAACTTCAGCCACTTCTTGTTTTGTTTTGCTTCCTGGCTGCAATGAGGTAAGCAGTCTTCTCCATCATAGTACCACCATGAAGTATTGTGCTACCACAGGCCCAAAGCAATAGGGCCAAGCGACCATGGTACAAAACCATGAGCCAAAATTAGTCTATTAAGCTGATTATCACAGGTATTTTGTTACAGTAACAAAAATTTTGATTGTTAACAAAGCAACAAATAAAGTACTAAGAGCACAGAAATCCAAAAATACAAATCAAGATAAATTCTTACAATAGATAAGCAGGACTGTCTGGATAAAACATGGGTTTCCCCTGAGAGCAAATGAACATAGAGTTGAGACTGATATTATATTGCTAAGAGTCTTGAATGTCACATGAAGAAATTTCATGTTGAATTATTTATAAATTATTCATTTCTCCAGTAACAAATAAATTTAAATTGTAAAATAATGTTAACTGGTTGGACAAATTAATTTTACAGGCTATTTTTTTATTCTGCTCTACAAATTTTTTTTTACATTTTTAAAGAATTGTTAGGGATAAATAATAATAATAATACAGAACAGGGGCAATTTGTGGTCCACAGAGACCAAAATGTTTGCTATTTGATGCTTTATAAAAAAAATACTGAATGAAATTTCAAACTTTCCACATTTATGTATCTTTTGAGATCTGAATAAAATGAAATTCTGTGTAGACTGTTGTATAAAGTTGCCAAATTTAGCCAAATAGACACACACACACATACAAATGTCCAATTAAATTTCAGTTTCAGATAAATAACAAATAACTGTTTAAGTATAATCTGTACAATATTTGAGACATAAAATTTATTTGTTGTTTATATGAAACTAAAGTGTAACTGCATACTCTGTTATTTATCTAGCAATCGCACTTTAGAGATCAGTAAGTTAAATTTTATTTATAGTTGTACTTAATTAGTAGAGGCATATTATTCAAGAATCCAAAGAAAATCCTTTTCTACATTTAGATATTTACATATGAAAAGAATATTCCACTGCTTACCTATTCTAAATTTTTGCTTTTCTCTTAATCATGATGACCCACAGGAAAGAGCCATTGTTTTTGCCTGCAGTGTTCATTCAGTATATCATTTGAAGAAATGTATTCACCAGAAAGTATTATCCTTCACCTCCATAGCATGGTCACCAGTACAGTGTAACACTGTAAAGGTATAACAAATGTTTGATAGAAGAATCTATTCCTGTGGATTCAAGTATCACCTTCAAGAGCATGTATTAGTTAAGACTCTCCAGAGAAAGAAAATCGATAGGAGATGATAAGAGATAGATAGATAGGTAATAACAAATTGGCTCATTTGATTATAGAGAAGTCCTAGAACCCGCTGTGACCCAGTCAACTTGACATACACAGTTCACAGTAACAGAAGGGTTGACAGACACATATCGAGTTGGGACAACTTCCCCAGTCTTACTGATAACTTTGATTGCCTGTCGAACTCAGCACTCTTTCCTACATACCCTCTTATAGACTCTCACATCACTGCACTGCATACAAATGCTATCTGCTATTTTGAGTTGACAAAAAGTAGAAAGATGTCTTTCTCAGACATCCTATAGAAGATCAGAGTTGAAGAAAAGGACCACTGAAGTTTGTACAATCACAGACAGTTCATGAAAAAGTAGGGGTTACATGAGCACTAGGATTTAAGTGATCTCATGAGAAAGGGTAAGGGGGATATCTTTGCTATGATCTGAGAAAAAGATTGGAGATTTCAGTGAATCTGGTGTCTCGAGAAAATCATAGCAGCATCAATGTTTTTGATTAGCACATTCATTTTAAGAAGTACAGGGCCATAAATTTAAAGAGATCTATAGTTGTGCATTGAAAATAGCTTTGAAGTTTGAGTGTTAGAAGCCATGAAATTTACTTGTACTCAGTGGAATATCTTTTAATAGCTTTTGATCTGAGTATACACCAAGCATAGGTAGGTAAAATTAATTGGACTGTATAACAGAGTTGAAAGGAAGATTCTGCAAACAGGGCAGTAAGCAAGAAGTTTAGGGTGACAGTCCATGCCTGACACAAATGCATTCGGAATTGAGACTGGTGATATCCAAAGAAGTTTTTCACAACAATGGAGACATTCCAAACTTTTCAGTGCATGACTAATGCCACTCACAGCTACTGAGTTTCAATCTAGTTAGTGTAACTGAGGAGCTCTATGTATCATTTCATTATACTTTAATTAATTTAGCTAGTGGCTACTACATTGTAAAGTGGAAGCTTGAATCACATAAGACTGAGGACTGTTGATTTTCTTTCTCAACATATTCCACAATCTTGAAGTGTTTTATCATTCCACTTACAAAAAGTCTTCTTTGTTGTCATCTAAAAAGCCTCATTATTTTTGCTATGCATGCGTTTTGCAACCATAAGATTTTATTCTATAAAAGCTAGCTATCTAAATATAGCAGCCCCTCATTTCAAGTGCTATTTGAATTAATTACCATGAAATAAAAAAATTCCTCATACTTTCCTAGCTTCATTTCAGGTGAGTAATAGTCACTTGTACTTAGCAGGTGCAATACCAGGCAATGGAATTCTAGATACAAGCGACAAAGTAAAAATAAATTCTGAATACATTCAAGGTGATAAATGTAAGAGATCAGTAAAAAAAAAAAATCAACCAAAATTGTCATTTATTTTTGGAGGAGTGGAGATAAGTGTAAAAGGAATCAGGAAAAATCGTGAGACCATTAACCAAGAACTAAAAGTAGAAGAGTCTTTGTGGTACAAAAACAGAAAATTTTCATTCCTGAGATGCTAAAATAAAGGAGTTATATCTAGGTAAGATAGTTTCAATCTTTTTGTCTCAAAATTATCACATGTACTTTTCAAAGGATGTGGACAATGATATAGAAGAAAGGATATTTGATGTACAGAGATAAAAGTCATTTGCAAATATGGAAACAACATGATGAATTTTGTGTGCAGAGTAAATATATCTTTACTTTTTTCTACAAGAATGCAGTCAGTACAGTCGCTGGGAAAATTCATAAGAACAAACAGTAATTGCCACAGAAAGAGGAAGTTATTACAGTTATGGACTGGGAGGAAGACAGTACCACTGTTAGTGAGTCACCCCATTGTCATTAATAAGCAATTTTTCGACTAAATAATTCTTCAGAGAATAAAAGCTCCATGTTCCACATAAACATGGGGAATGATGTTGGGTGTGAGAATTTCTGAGAAAATCCCCTGTGGGAATAGGAAGATGAAAGAATCTTGGATTTAAATTAAGTATTTTTTTATAAATCGTATCATTTTAATTAAGCAACACATTATTTAATCCAGGCCTAAATCAATACTTTTCATGAAGGGATATTCAGAATTATGTATCATGAGGTAAAAAGTAAGGTAAAAATAAAGAAAGAATGGCAGGAAAGATGAAAAGAAAGAAGAAAGATTAGAGGAATGGAAGGAGGTTTAGTGCACAACAAATTAATTGCATTTTTATTACATTCATAACAGCAAAATATAAAAATTCCCCTTCCATGTATTATTGGTAATAAAAGCAGAACTATGATTAGTATCATTTTATATTTAAAACATGAATTAAAATAATAAATTGAATAAAAAAATAAGGCATACATTTTGCCTTAAGAAAAAGTTTTAATCGATATTTGGGTAATGTGGAAATACATACTATTATGTTCATTTCTTTGTGTCTTGTACATTAAGATATCATATACACATTCCATTACAAATAAGGTACTAGTAAAACTCATCAAAATGTCCCTCGAAGCATGGTACAGAGAGGCAAGCTGCACAGTCAGACTTTACAACATAGCAAAGATATGAAAGAACTTTTCCCATCAGTAATGTAAAACAGCTGCTGCTTAACTGAAATGTATTCACCAATGTCCTCTGAAAATAGTTGAACATAATCACATAAAAGCTGTTTATTGTAGATGAAGACAAGAAGGTTTGAGGCTGAGTAATGGAAAGAAAGGATCTATATAAATGTCAAGATCACACTGTTCATATGTGAAGACACCTTGGATAAAAAACATTGAATTATAAACAGTCAGGAAAACCAGGATTTGTTCTATCCCACCTAGTTCATTCTGTGTCCCTAATTTACTTTAGGATTGTCCTGGGGGTCTAATTGAAGTGTCTCATTTTTATTCTGAAATATTCTTGCAACATATTAATTCATGTTCGATTAAGGCCCATTTCTAATCAGAAGTGTCAATCATAACATGAATTCCATTCTTTAAGAATTTAAATAAAATAGCCTGGCGTGGTGGCTCACACCTGTAATCCCAGCACTCGGGAGGCTAAGACAGGAGGATCATTGTGAGTTCAAAACCAGCCTGGGCTACAAAGTGAGCTCAAGGCCAGCCTAAATGGCATAGTGAGACTCTGTCTCAACAACACAAGGGCCGGGGATCTAGCTCAGCAGACTAAGCACCTGCCTGGAAAGTGTAAGGTCACGAGTTCAATCCCTGGTGCTGAAAAGAAAAAAAAAAAATTTAAATAAAATAATAAGTGTTTCTTTGCTTACTTATGTATTTTTCTATGTATATTTTATTTCTTAACTCAGAGAAACAGAAACAATAGAATAAATTGAATGAATCATATGCCACAGAGAACATAGAGGTATCCTTTGAAGTGCTGGCAAAATCATCTGATTTGCTTTGTCCATGTTATGAAATAGATATGTTAGTACTGGTCTACATTTTCATAGGTTGAAATGATGAAAATGCTAAATGTTACTATTACCAGCTGTATAATTTCAAGCAACCTAAGAAATCTGAAAGGACCTTTAAATTAGAAATGAAACATGGCTTACAATGAATGTAGTCCTTTGTTTCCTTTTTTCTTTACTTGGTTTTTATCTTTTTTTCAGTGCTAGAATCAAACTCTGGGGCTTGCACATCTTGGACATACAAGACCGACAAGCTACCAGTGAGCTGCACCTCTACCTCCAATTCTGTTTTTGTGTTTGTTTTTAATTTAGTAAGTTATGACCTTGTTGGACTGAGACAGGGCTAAGAGATGGAAGAATATGTACATATTCAGTATTCTTCATAATGAGGACTGCCAAACTACATACAGAATTTTCTCAGTGCGTGGGTTCATTCTTACCATCCTCACCAAAATCAGAAATAAAAATGTGATTCATTATGTATTAGCTCCAACCAAAACCCAGGATCATAAACATTGAAACTTTTACACTTCATTTAAGACATATCATTAATCAATTTTTTCTTGTTTAAAGGAAATTCCTCTGGAAAGGAAAGATTTGCTTACATGAGGGATGGAATAACAATACTAGTAAAGTACTTGGACACTCTCATTGGTACTCTCTGTTTCACTGGACAGTACTGCTGATTTCTTCATCTACAGTAACTGTCATTGTCTTTTAAAAATTGAGAGACAAAACCCTAAGCAGTGGAGAGTAATCAAAATATTTAAGCAGCATTTCCAAACAGGGGTAAGAAACCAAATACTAATTGTGGAACTAGGCTTTATCAAAGGGATCGCATGAAAGAGATCAGTAAAGCAGAAAAGAGCTGGGAATGTTGAATC
>RJWT010038989.1:0-12750 GCA_004365215.1 Cuniculus paca | reverse complement strand
GCAGAAACTTCAGGTGTACGACTCTTGATCTCTTCCACGTTTTCATCTCCTGGACTTGCTCTGCTTGGGTTGGAGTCCAGGGACTGCCTTTTGTTTCTTCATCTTGACATTTTCCTCAGTTCTTCCAAGCAAGTGGGTAGTGGGGTTTTGGGAACCTCCCATGTTGGTTACAATTTCTCTGGAGTGTGATTGTTTGGTTTTCCTGGCCAGTGCTGGCTAGAGGTATCCAATGGTGGCTATTGGGTGCTCTGGTGCGGGGCCCGCTTCTGTTTTCCCCAGTCCTTGCTGGTTACCTGGGGTGGAAGTGTCCCACGGGCTGCTGGAATGCATGCAGAGCAGGGCCTGCTTCTGCCTTCCCTCTGAGTTCATTACTGGCAAGTGGCATCACCCTTTGTCTGCTGGAATGCATGCTGAGCAGGGTGTGCCTCTGTCTTCCCTATGAGCTTGTTACTGGAGAGCAGCCTCTCCCTTTGTTGAAATCAAGAAGCTATTATAAATAACTCTGCTCCACCATTAAAAGCTTAGGTAAAATTCTTAGAAAAATAAGGTTGATTATAGTTGATTTAAGAAAAATGGAAAACATAAATTGTCATGCAACTATTAAAGATAGGAATTAGTAATTTAAAACTTTTTCCTGAAGAAATTCTAAAATTTAGAGACTTTAATAGGTGGGTTCCACAAATAATTAAGTAGTTCTGCTCTCACACAAAATAATCCACAAAACAGAAAAAAAATTTCTCCCATCATTTATTGAAGTAAGTTTAATGCTGATGTCAAAATCAGGAAAGACAGTAGGAAAAAAGAAAAGCCAGTTTAGTTCATGAGTAGTGAACAAAATACTAGCAAGTTGAATCTAGTAATGTGTAAAAGTGACAATATATCATGATAAGATTGGATTTATCCCATGAAAACAAGTTTAACATTAGAAAATTAATTTCTACATTTCACTATAATTACTGATTACAGCAGAACACCATATGATCATTTGAACAGATGCAGAAAAACCTTGTAAAAAATTAAACGTTCACTCATAGCAAACTTTTACCATTTCAGGCATAGATGGAAACTTCTTTAGCCTGTAAAGGATTATCAGGAAAATACCTGCTACAAAGATGACTAGGGCATGATTCCTGTCTTCACAAACATCACAATCTGGAGGAAAGGATAGCAAGGATAGCTACAACAAAGTATTTGTTAAAGTCTTCTTAACGGACAAGAACATAAGTGTACCATCAACTTAGTCATCACATGTTCATTTATTTGTATATAATAATATTGTTCAAATATTATTTTTTAATGATCTAACTATGGATTATTCCTGCTCTTATATTCTATTCTATTGGTGATTGTGTGCTACATAAGTGCTTTTTAATGTTCTGTTAAAAATCAAGCAGTACTTTGAGTGTGCTACTCACCTATGTGACATTTTGATTCAGATTTTTAAATTTAAACCCTGGGAACATTGTGACATGGTTTTACAGTTCTAACATCTCTTTTTATTAGTGCTGTATGTACAGATGTGCTTACCACACCATGGCTTTCACTATAGCTGTGCTTTAGGGTGGCTGGAGGCCCAGGAATGGCAAGGGTGGGGGTGGGGAGAAATGGGATGAAAGTCAGGAATGGAAAGAAATCCAAAATCAGAGTTGAGCATGTCTGTTGACCCCTTTATGAGCAACACAAAACTTGGTAATTTAATATTCTTTTGTTTAACAATCAATTTATAAGGTATAATGTTAAAAATCTCTATTACAATCCTGAGTTTCATTTCACCCTTGGGTATGTTGTCTTCAGAAATATGGGGAAGGATGAGTCTCTTGAACATCTTACTTGATAATAAAAACTTAAAGATTTTTGAATACCCTTAAAAATTTCAAGCTTATATTAAGCTGTTATACTGCATTTTCAAAAGTATCAGTCCTCAATTGATTTGTGTGTAGAGGAAGGCCCTTCACCACAGAGACTTTGAGAAGCATTGAAATCATTTCCCCTAAAGTCAAGAAATGCTATTCATAAAAAAGCACTGTAAAGAGTGAAAAGGCAAGCCACACAAGAAAGAAAATGTTTACAATGCATATAACTGACAAAGACCTACTATCTAAAGTGTATAAAGAACCCATTCAAATCAATTAGATATTTGAAAGAAACCCTAATGTCTAATAAACATGTTAAAAAGCCTCCACCTAATTAGTCACCAGGGAAATGAAAATGAAAACAACAATGAAAACCACAACCAGTCACCAGATTTGTAGATATTTAAAAGCTTCACAAGTTGAAATGTTGATAGAGATCTAGAGTTACAAAATTCAAATATTCATTGCCCACAGGGGTGAAAATTGGTTAAACTACTTGAGAAAATTTGTTGGCAGTATCAAAGCTGAACATATTCATATCTCATAACCCAGAAGGGTTCAACAGAAGTGAGTCACATATTGGAACCAAATGATATTTGCAAAGATATTCATAGAATCACTATAATACCCCCAAATGGAAATAACCCCGATGTTAATCAACAGTAGAACGGATAATTTAATTGCAGTCACACAATAGAGTACTCTATAGAAGTTGTTCTCAAGGCATAGACATGGACCAGAAGGACCAATGTCACCTGTGAATGTAAATTCTAGGATCACACTTTAGACCTAGTGAATCAGAAACTCTGGGGGTAGGGCTCAGCACTATTTCAACAAGCCCTTCAGATGATTCTGAAGCATGTTAATGATTGAGAACAGAATTTCTCCCTGTTAAATTTCATTTGCTCAGAGATAAAAATAAGTGAACTATAGTGCTGGCTTCTTATGCAAGTCTCAAGAATATACACTGTTGTTTGTGATTTTTATGCTTTCTTTGATGAAGCCAGCAGTGGACTGTCTCTTCCATGAATTCAGAAAGTCCTATGGTGTGATAGTTCTTATCCAGTCAACCCCATCTTGGGGCCAAGGTATCACGGCAGGGAGCAGTTGATATGGTCGTAGAGGTCACTAAAGGGGCCCTGTGATGAAGGTCCTTTTGGGAAATATTTGGGCTCTGGCATGAAGTCCAAGATCAAAGCTGGACCTGAGGCTGGAGTTTGTGAGTTCTAGCCTTCTGGACATAGCCATGGTGAGGAGAAAAGGCTCTGCTGAAGACAGTTCCCTGGACTAAGAGCCTGGTGGAGGCAGAGGCTCTGGGGAGGGTACTGGCTCCATGTCCCTCTGCTCCTCTTTCCTTGGTCATTGCTGCTATTGCTCCTGCCAAGGCAATTTAGGCTGAAGCACACCTGTTGGAGAATTTCTACAGTTCTGGTTGAAGTTCTTTGCTATCGACAGTGTGTGTTCTGATATTGCCTCCACAATGGATCCCTTTACTCACAACCATTTTCACCAAACATTTCCTACATTTATTTTTTTTAATAGTCTGGATATAGAATCAAAATGTTCCAAAGTGTAAAAACAATCCTGAGTAAAGCATTAAGTATCTCAGTGGCTCCTGGAAAAAGGGGAGATTATGACTCTAAAGTATATATGTGTCATTGAACTTATCCATCTGTTTGGATTCCAACGTCTTTTCTACACTATTGACTCCCATACATATGGCCCTAGCTCTCCATCAAGCTCTTCTCTGAGTTCCAAATGTGTACTATATAATTTCCCACGTGACCCTTCACTTGATGCAGAAAACTGATCCTCCCTTTTTTGGCTTCTACTTTATCCACTTTGTAAACATGCTCTTTCCCTAGTCTTCTCCAACTCAGGTAATGGCCCCACCATTGACCCAAGACCCAAATCACAACAGTCCTGCTTCATTCCTTTGGTTTCCTCATTTCCTACATCCAATTACCAACACATTCTTTTGCTCTTTCTTTGGCACTTTTTTTTAAATCCATATTTCTGAAGACAACATACCCAAGGGTGAAATGAAACTCAGGATTGTAATAGAGATTTTTAACATTATACTTTATTTCCTCTACTTTTTCTTCCCCAAAACAATCTATAGCCATCTCTCATTTAAATTTCTACACAAACTCCCTAACAGGTCTTTTCCTTCAGGTCACTCTGTAGACAGCACCCATAGTGACTTTTTGAAATGTGTAACTCACGTGACTTAAATACCTTGTGAAAACCATGCTAGGACTTCCCACTGCTTGTGAATAAGGCATACCCACAGGGACATGAGGCAGACACTGCTTACTTGGTCAATGTAATCTGCTTTTCCTTTTCCCCTAGTTTGTGATATTCTGGCTGTGCTGGGCTCATGCTCTGTCTTAAGCCGGACATATTTATTTCTGTCTTGATTTTTGTTTCTTCTTGGAAACCTCTCCATGACCACATGGCTCTCCTGTTTCTTATCATTTATGGTTCTGCTCAAATGTCACCTCCTCAGGGACCTTTTTGACTATTTTATCTGAAATAGCACCTCCTTCAATGTCTTTCTTCTATCCCCTTATTATATGTTAGTTTTTCCTAACATGAACCACCTGACCTTGAATAGTTATATTATTGAGTATCTGGCTGAAAGATGATGAAGGTGTTGGCAGGAATATAAAGCAAGGCAAGAAATTCAAGTAATAAAAATTGGCTGAATCATATTCCTTTAAAAAATATCTCCAAGTCAACTATGAATCAGACACTACACAAAGTGCTTTAGAGTTAGAAAGATGAACTAGTTCAAGGAATCTTGGGAGCATAGGACATAGTGTATCTTGGGGATATGGGGGGCAATAGAGAAAGTTTCAAAATTTGTTGGGCAATTATATCTGGGAAAGAAAGACATAGAAATTCTGGAATTAACTCCTAGGTTTCTGTGCTGGGAGAATGACAGAACCATCAAACCATGATCAGAGGGGAAGAAGACTGGTCTCTGACGGGTAGAATTCTGCCTGGGTAGATCATGTTGCTCAAAAGCCAACAGTGGTTGTATGCAGGACATAGAAGACAATGAGGAAATGGAACAAGGTACAATAGTTGGCAGGGGAACTTGTCCTCATGATTGGACTCTGAAAAAGGAGAACAGCAGACTTTCTACTAGGAGGGCCTGGATCATTGGAGTTCTTTTTGAATGTAGGCCTTTTTGGCTGTCTGTGTTCTAAATCATCATACTCCTTCTCTATCTGTATTTGTCAGCAGTGTCACCTAGAATACAGAACACTACTCCACCCTCCTAAAATCAGAGAGCTGTAGCTGAGCTGATTGACTAAATCACAGCAGGGTCCATATTCCTAAGCTTTGGCTATCATGCTTTTCATGCTATAGTTGTTTGCATTATTTCATCAAAGGCTTATGCTTTCTATTATTTAGTTTCTGGAAGCCAAAAGACTTTGTGTTTATGGAATTCTAATTATGAAAGGAAGTAGCCCACTTGCACTGGGCATGTGTACACAGCTGGGTCACCCAGACTTCAGTTTCTAAGTCTTTCCTCTATAGTGACCCTGTTGTGGGTGCATGGTGGGAAACTAGACCATGATGCAAATTCTAGTCACTAGCTCTCAACCCCAACTTTCACACAGTTTCTAACAAAAATAGGCAAATCGGAGTAATCACTTCAATATATAACTCAAGCCGAAATGGTGGCTCTTTCTGCAAACAAAGCTTTGCTCAAACCACATTAGCCATTGTGGGTAATGATCTGAGTCAAAATTTGTTTTTACAACATATGAGCAAGAAACTTCATGTCTTAACCAAGATGTTATTTGTAATGTTTCTGGAAATATTTGAATATGCTCTTCAAGGAAGCAGAAAATCTGAGTAAGAGAGAGAGGCTTTCGTTTTATCCACATTCATCATCTGGTTTCATAAAGAAAAAAAAATGTTTACTGCCTGCTGAGAAGGTGTATGACCTGGCTTTTAAATACTAATTTCTTTGCATTGTCAAGTTTTCACTTTCAGATTGCCATATCTCAAGCCAAAAAGTCTACATATTAGCCTATATATTCAGATTATTCTAGATTTCTGCTTCCACTGATGTTTAGAGTTGGACTGACCTTCTTTACCTACCCACTTATAACAAATGGTGAATGATCCTAAGGTGGATTCAGCTTTAGAGAAAAACATGCCATTCATGAATACAGGTTGCATACATCTATCCAAGTATGCTTTTGTTTACTAGAGAACAAATTAAACAAATTTGTTTAACAAATCAAAGTAGAATAAAAATTAGAAGAACATGACCTGAAAGCTAAAGATTGGTTAACTTGGGTTTATAAAGTGGATGTTGAACTTATTTAGTTTCAAAAGTGTTAGCATCATGCTTCTCTGGAAGGAAACTTCAGAGTTCTAGAGGAATGGATAAAGGGGAAATATTGGGTAGAAGGAAGGAAGAATGAAGGAAAAAATGACTTTATAGTGGTTTCTTGACAATTTTTTAAAAAATTCATACCTGGACCTTTATGGAGTCCTTGAAATAAATGGTCTTGTAGTCAAATTTAGAAAACACTATTTACTATATCACTCTTTTG
Source organism: Cuniculus paca (assembly GCA_004365215.1). Taxonomy (NCBI): domain Eukaryota; kingdom Metazoa; phylum Chordata; class Mammalia; order Rodentia; family Cuniculidae; genus Cuniculus; species Cuniculus paca. The sequence continues at coordinate 6,317 of RJWT010038989.1, read as the reverse complement.
GAAATTTCAGTGCACTTTCTTCAGCGTCACATATTGACATCACACCATTTAGGTCTATGTTCTGTAAATGACAGTGGGGGGCTATTGCTGTTTCCTAGAACTCTGGGGCTTTGGGGGACAGCACAAGGTACCAGACAGGCCTGAGACAGAACGTTACATGAAAGTCATCAAAGACAGACAAAGCTGGACACAGGAAAGTGGTAAGGACAGATTTTAATCTACAACACACTATTACAGAAGGCAAAGGAATCCAGGAACAACTGAATGTAACTCCTATTAGCAGAGGTGACTGGGCATTTTACAGGGAGGATGAAGGAATAGGAAAGAGGTGCCTTGAAGTGTAATCAGAAGTGAAAAAATCATGAAAAGCAGAAAGTGGGTTTGGGTTTGGTCCATGTGAAACCCATCTGCATTTGCTCACTGTGGCTCATTGAAGTTAGGATCTTACCCTCCCCAAGAGGCTAGAAAAGAGGGCCCATCCTCAGGTGACTTAGAAAAAACAGGCCATGCTTTCAGGAACCTTGAACTTTCTCAGGCAGGCACTCCTGAGGGTCACAGCAGAGGGGTGGCCTTGAGCCATTAGAAGTTGTAGCAGGGTTTGTTCAAGTCTCAGAAAGGGCTCAGAGCAGCCTGGCTAGAGTTTGGTCATGGAGAGAAGCTTACTGATGCTGCCAATTGGAAGTGAGTGGAGAAGCCAGAGACCCACAGTCAGAACCAGAGGAAGGGGGACACACGCCCCTTAGACCCTCCTCTCTAGCATTTAATCACCTGTTTAGCATAATAGCTCATCTCCACAAGCCTCAGCTTATCTTCCTGCTTTTAGTTCCTGATCACTCCATGGAAGGAAAAACAGAAAAAGAGAGCATGATGTAACCAGTGGTAAAGGTAACCATGAAATCCACAATCCTTTGTTCTTTCCCACTGAATTTCCCAAAATTGCAAATGGAAGACATTGAATTTACATAGCAGGTGAAGTTTTATTTAGATCAAATTAGTAATTCTACTTCTCTAGCAAGAGGGAATATTCCTAGACACTCCCTCCCACCTGCATCATGCAGCCAGCTGCCATGTCGTGCCCATTACCCCAGCCCATATATTTGTATCCACTGCTGGTTATTTCTTATTAAACAGTGTCCATCCCCACTGTTCTTTGCCCAGATTACTTCTGTTGGCTTCTGATGTGTCTCTGAACTCCTATTTTTTTTCTTCATCTAATAGACATTCCCCAAATAAATCCTATAGAACATGTAACTCTTCTGCTCAAGTCTTGCGTGACTTCCTCTGTTTTCAGAATCCAGTCCAATCTCTTCAGAACAGTATTCACTGGTACTCTCCCAGGCCTGATGCCAACCTATGTTTTAATTTTATATTCCTATCAAACTGTTCCCTGAATATAATTTGTTTTTTTGCTTCCCATTCCAATTTCCATTACCTCCCTTGACCTTTGCCCTAGTTGTGTTTCCTTCTTAGCATCCACCTCCCTATTCAACTTATTTAAGTCTTCCTCAGTTCCATTCCAACGTGTCACTTTTTCCTTGAAGCCCCCTGGTCCTTCCATCCAGAAGTGATCTTTGCTTTTTCTGCTTCACTATGATTCCTTTACTTTTAGTTTTAGTTACCTATATTTTTGTTTACTTTTAGTTACCTATAATTTGTTTTGGTGGTTATTTCTACCTTTATCTTATTTCCTTAGAGAAAAAGATGACATTTTATTCATCTTGGTACCCCCTGGGATGGTGCTTGATTTTATTCATGTTTGCAAAATTAAATACAAGGAGCTAAGAAGTCTTTCTACTTACAAGAAATATTGATATTCTGGGCATTTTCTTTAGGAATAATACTATTCATTTTATCTGTATAAGCTTACATTTTCAAGGCAACTATCTCGATTTAAATGTGAGATTTTTTTAAGAACAAAAAAGGCAAAGCCTAGTCATCATGATAAAATATTAGATTTTCAGTTATTCCAGTTTTTACTTTCCTAGGAAGGAATAATGTCTGGTTGAGATCAGTTTCTTTGCTTCTAAAATGTCTGAAAAATGATCAGTTTACAACTATCTTACAGTTCTTTGAATTTATGTAACTAATTCTCCCTGGAAACTCCTGAAATTTAGTTTTAATTTGGCCCATGGACAGTTGTTTGTTAATGTAAAAATCTTGGAACAATTATGGCATGAATATATAGCTCCATTTACTATATAATTATATATTATAAAAGTATCATTCCTAGTTTTATCTTCATGAGGTCTCAAGTTAGAAAAATCTGAGGTATCATTTTGACATAAGTAAAAATAGATTTTAATTAAAGTCCATTTAACGAAAGCTAAAAATTCCTTTTCTCCATTATGGCAATGGGAAAGCTTTAATTGAAAACAGAGTAGCAGATGTGTTCTGCATGCAGCATACATGGGTCTCGGCTGTGTTTTTAGCATGTGATTTGAGGCTGAGCTACCAGGCTTCAGAGAACAATACATAATTCATCACCACCGTCATCCCCACAGAACAGCCTCTTTCTGAAGCTTTTCCTTGGGCTTGGGGCTGTCTTGGCTGTTTGAGGACTTTGGTGAGCAGATTGAGTGATAATTTTAGGCTTCTAAAATCAGTCTGTGTCCCCTCAGTCACATGATGTCATAAGCAGCTGGTGTTGCCTTGGCAACTTTACAGAATAAAAGTGCTGCTTTTGGTAAAACTTGGGGTCATGTGACCTAGCTCTGTAGCTGGGGAAGACGATACAAAATTATTACTTACTTACTTCTCCACCAAAACAAACCCAGATTCGCATAAGAGAAAAACAAACCCGGAACTTGAAGTCCCATGTGAATTAATTACTGGCCTTGCCATCATCTGCAAGCCAAGTTTGTTTGACTTTGTAATTTCCACATGCTCCACTCCCTGAAATACTTTCAGACTTGTCTCCTCCTTTTCCTGATCCTCCCCAGGACCCAGGAAAGTGCTTTGGTATCTAAGAAGTTAGGCCTGGAGAAGTGACAAAACAAATCAACTCAGAGGATTTTGATGTCCTGATCTTTTTTTTATCTTGTGCTCTTGGTGCCAAGTATCTGTGGACCTCAGTTTTGGTCATCATTTTGCTATGATTTAAGGAGGGCCAGACCCTCCTGGGAAAGGCCCTTCTTCCAACATGAGGATCTTCTGTCAGGAAATCGTAATGTCTTTCAGCAAGTAGCTAAGTTAGTCATGGGCCAAATATAGGTGGCCAACAGTAAATGTTTAGATATCCACTTTACATAGATATTTAAAATGATAAAATTACTTTGTGTTTGGTTTTTGCTGTGGTTATAAATAAATAAAGGCAGAGGCTACTACTGCGAACATTTTGAAAATTTTTTCTGTTTTAAGATATTTCCATATAAACACATTGCAATATACATGTATTTCAATATTAAAAATTATAAACCAAATACATATATCTGCCTATGTATAGAATGTCACTGTTCCTTATTCACATAACACCTATTACCCCACTGCTTCGAAAAATATGTGTATCTTTAGTATTTCCCTCTCTTATAAAACAAATAAAGTGGTTTAGACTTACCTTTTAATGATTCTAACTATTTCCATGTTGCTTGGATTTTCTAATATTGTGACACTATAAATAATGTTATCATAAATAACGTTGTAAGTAATATGGGAAGAATATTTCCATTTAACAGAATATCAGGTGTGAGAATATAGTGTTAAAATTTGCATTCAAGTAACATGGAAAATGTTATTTTCCCAGAAAAATTTTATCATTTATTCCTTCACCAGTAATGAATGAAAATGTCTGTTTTAATATGTTCTTGTCTTCTTTGAATCATATCAGAGTTTAAAAAAAAGTGATTTAACACCTGGTAGCCAGATCTTGGATTCTAATCTCATTTTTCAAGTAAAGGAGCCAAGGCTGCTGAGGGAAATGGTTGGCCCTGGGTCTGGGACAGGTAATGTACAAAATTAGGCTGGAGCATCTTGTGGTATCAGAGAATAAGGCAGTGTTACCACCACCAAAACAGAGGTGGAGACATCAGAGCATCATAGGGGGGACCTAAAAGGGTTCCCAGTGCTAAAGTCAAAACAGTTGACATATAAAATATAGTGGTATTAGATTATAACCTGAATTATAACCAAAATATCCATGAGTTCATATTGATACAAATAATGACTGAATTAATAAATAGATGAGAGTAGACAAATCTGTCATGCAGAAGACTTCCAAATAATTTATGTATATACTTATACATATACTTATGTATATAAAAGTTGGTGGAACATAACTTCCCACTCTTTAAATGTGGACTGTATATAATGATTATTCTAAAGAGCATGATATAGAAATAGGAGTATACTAGTTGTCTTTTGGCTGCTAGACAAAACATCTGTTATCTGCAAATTAAAGGAGGAGAGGTTTATTTTTGCTCATAGTTTCAGAGGTTTCAGTTCACAGTCAGCAGGCTATGAGACATGAACACCTGGAAGGGCATAGCATCCAGGAAGCAGAGAGCAGGGGAAAAGCCCAAAAGGAGTCACACCCTTTAAAAGTCCCTCACTCCCCCATGACTTACTTTCTCTAACTAGACCCCAACTCCAAAAATCGCATTTAGCTATGAACTCAACAATGAGTTAATCTATTGATGAGGTTAATGTCCTTGCAACCCAGTCACCTCTCTGGAATCTCTTAATCCAAATCAAGTCAACAATCAAGATTATTCATAACAAATGGAAAAAAAAAGGAACTTGGTAGTGGGAAAACCTGGCAAGCTCTACTTCAGAGAGATGATTGAGGTCAACTCTTACAATGCATGTCATGTGAATTGTATGTATAACTGGGTATGGTATGATAAAAATGACACTTTAATCTCTGAAATTGTACTCTCCAAAATCTATAGTCCTACTTTAATCAAGAGACAAATTCAAATACCTGATTAGTATTTCTTAAACTGTAAAGATCATCCACAATTTTAAAAAATTCTTGAAACTTATAACTACAAGGAGCCTAATGAGGTACGACAAACATATGTAATGTGGCATCCTTCAAAATACTAAGGGAACCTGAATGATCTGCAGATTTTAGTCAGTACATCAATATTGGTTCATGAACTTTAGCAATTGTATCATACAAATGTAAGAATGGATGTGCCTAGAAAATATAATATTGAGTAAATAAACCAGACACACAAGCTTAAATACTGTATGGTATCTCTCATTTCAGCAAAGTAAAGTACAAAGAGAATAATAAAGGATGGATAGGAGACAAGGGGATGAATCTCTTGTAAATGAGAAGGGGTCCAAGAGACCAAGATGAGTGAAGAGGGGGATGAGAGGGTAAATAAGTAGAATGAAGATGTGCCATGTACAGTAACTTAGTAACCTCAGTGAATGTAAACATTATATGTCATAAACATGAGATAAGAAAATAAGGAAAGGGGAATTAGAGGAAAAGGGAAGGAGGCAGAGGGAAAGGCAAAGGATTAAAAATAAGGAACAAGATGAATTATGTACATATGCACACTCCCCAAGATGACTGCAGGTTGCATATACTGCAAACATGTACTAATAAAATTTTTAAAATTTTTAAAAAGATATTAATAATTGGGAAAATTTGTTGCAGCATACATGGAAACTTGCACTGTCTTTGTGATTTCTCTGTCAATCTAAAACTGTTCTAAAATAAGTTTAACACAAAGTAATTTGAAGCATTCACTAATTCATTCATCCATCCATCCCCTCCTCTGACATGGAGTTATAACAGAAGGAAACACAAAATTCACATGGCTATCAAAGAGGATCTCAGAAAATGGAAAGATATTCCATGCTCATGGATAGGAAGAACAAACATTGTGAAAATGGCCCTTCTCCCAAAATTATTATACAGATTTAATGCAATTCCCATCCAAATACCATTAGCATACTTCACAGATCTAGAGAAATCATTCTTAAAATTCATCTGGAACCACAAAATACCAAGAATAGCAAAGGCACTTCTGGCCAGCAAGGGCAGGACAGGAGGCATCACAATCCCAGACTTGAAAGTATACTATGAAGCTACTGTAATCAAATCAGCATGGTACTGGAGTCCAAACAGACCTGAGGATCAATGGAATAGATTGGAAGATACAACCCCCAGTACAAACACACTCAGCCACCTTATCTTTGACAAAGGGGCCAAACATGTTCACTGGAAGAAAGATAGACTCTTTAATAAATGGTGCTGGAAAAACTGGCTTTCCATATGCCAAAAACTAAAAATAGACCCAAGCCTATCACCATACACTAAACTAAAGTCAAAATGGATCAAAGATCTAAATATTAAAACAGAAACA
>RJWT010038988.1:0-12912 GCA_004365215.1 Cuniculus paca | reverse complement strand
GCAGATTTCATAAATTTCTAGTCAATTTCCTCAGTCTTGCCACAGATTTTTAAAATATGAGAAAGGAAAAAAATCAGGTGAGAGGAGAACTACATTTTATGCCAATCATTTTATAAACAACCTGACTTTGCTGATGGAAAAATAGACCTTGAAAAAGTGCAATTCATCAATACAGCAGAGGTCAGACTCCAGTAAATAAAAGAAAATTGCTATAATTGCTGATAAAATGCAGCTTTTGTCATTTCATTTATGCATTTCAATTGCAATTAGATTAACAAGGATTTCAAGGGGGAGAAATTTCCATTGCAAACTACTTTTCAGATTGAACAAGCAAGGAGTTTCAGAAATAGCTCAGAATCTACAAGCAAGGCCCCAGAGGGACAGCCAAGGCCGGGTTTTCTATTTCCATAATCCTCAAATCCCATCTCCAAGGGAGAGGTATTGGAATCCAGTTGGAATATAACCAAAAAGGGAGTCTAATTTCTGTATGGAGTTTAAAAGCAGAGAGAAAACCGAAAGTCGGACTGGTTTTTATTATCCCTGTATTTGGACAATTCTAAACAATATGAAGATAAAATAAATACTCTTCCAAGGAGCCCTCTGCTCCCACCACAGTCCATCCTTGGAAAGCTATTGCCCAAATCAGAGGATAGTTACACCAACTGTGGGCTCCAGCATCTGATTGATACCATACACTCATTTATCTACTTAGCAATTCTGTGAACATTTATGCATCCCCATCATCGTTACCTTACTGAATAGCTATTTTGGTTCCTGCTTTGTAATGAGAAATTTGAGACTCAGAGAACTGAAAAAATTTGCTCCCCAAAAATCAAAATTTGGATCAAAGACTATCTTAAGTGAACTCCATAGCCCATGGATTCCCCACCTTTGCAGCACCCTAGCAGTAACTGATAGTAGGTATCACCTGGGCTTTTCCTGGGTGGAGAGCCACACCTCTTAGTGAACAAGCACTGCTTGACTCTGCTAGGATTCCTTCATGAGAAGTTAGCCTTCTGCCAAACTGCATTAGAAGTTGGTGAGAGAGGGTTAAGATTCCAAATATGAATAACTTTTTAATCTGGGTATCATGTAATACCCTCAAATTAATATTTCTATCTCTACTCTGATTGTGGGAACAAGGTGTTTGTTTCTATATTTGTGAAAGAAAGGCAAATGAGAAAAAGATGAATAGGAAAATGATTTTCTCATGTATTAATATATGAAGCCCTGACCTGATTTTAAAAACAGTAGATGTCACACAAAAGTCAGAGTCAGATAGAAAAGAGCTGTGCATAGGAATATAATAAATTGAACTCCCCTACATTTCCACAGCACCTACTTTGTGCCTAGGGTGCCAAAGAGTTGAAAACTTAGTCATGATTAGTTCAAGATCTGGGTCCCACAGTTCATGTTCCTGTGAGAGGCTTTTCATTCTTCTGTCTTACAGGGTGATTTTCAAATGGGTAAATCTCTAGTCTTACCCACTTCCCTTGAAAATAAAAAATAGTAATTTTCTATCAGACTATCACAAATGATGACCAAGTTTTTTAAAAATTACAAAATCATACTTTACAAATCCACAATAGCGTAAATGTTCCAAGACCATCCAAACACTCTATAATAAGGAAGGTTCCATGCCGTTGCTGCCTCACCAGCCACTCCCCGCTGAGGAAGGCTATGGAGGCACGTGAGTGAGGACAGAAAGGATATAAGGGAAAGAACAAAGCGCTGGACCAGCTGTTGCAGGAACCCAGAGGCTGCTAGACTTTCATTCAGAAGTGAAGCTTGACTAGTTGCCTTTGATGTGAGTCCTGTCCTGAGTACTGTCATTTTTTTTTATTTTGAAAAGAATACAACCAAACAAAACAAAACAGAGTAAAGTCAATCAAAACAAGGCAATGAACATGGTACATGACTTTTAAACAGGGTAAAAAGCAATCGATAAGGCTACCACAATGCCTCTTGTTATCTGCCGTATACCTGCCCATACCATCAGGGATAAGTAAAATCAAACAAAATACAACAAGCTAGAACAGTAGAAACAAAACAAAACATAACAAAACAAACAAAGCAAAACAATGTAAGCAATACAGAATTTCAAGATATTAGCAAAACAGCATTGGCTACCATAATATTTGTTATCTTCAGAATAGTTGCCCACACCTTCAGACATATTACAATCAAACCACACAGAATAGAGTAAAATCAATCAAAACAAGGCTCTTGTAGGTAGATAGAGGCAACCGGTAATAGTGCTCATGGATGTAATGGACTAGAGTCACAAGGGTGAATTTTGTGTTATCTCTATAGCATAACAAACTGAGTACTGTCATTTTGACAAATGCATATCGTAGTGGGGGAAATCGGTTTCAGGCAGAAGGAACAGCTTGACTAAAGGTGTACCAATGAGGAAAACACAGACAGTTAAGGCCCAACAACTGGACCTGCAAAACCAGATAAATCTAAAAGAGAATTAGGAGTGGTGGTGGAAAATATCCTAGAACCTTGAATACCCACCCAGTACCTGGACCCTAATAGCCCAGAGGACATAAGGTTCTATTTCCTGAACCCAACCAAACTGAATTTCTCCATTTCTTGAGCCATGCCCACTATGAGGCATTTGCCACTCAAAGTCATTTACTATTAAACTTGTTTTGCAGATGAGAAAATAAGGGTTCGAAGTAGTCCAAATGTAATAACAAGCAATTGGTGAAGCTGTGATGAATACCTAGGGTGCACAAGGGCCTCACATTCTACTAGATGGTCTCAAGGGCTCCCAGCAAGTGGCGAGCTCTCTCAGTCCTGCCATGCAAGGCAAGAATACTGTCCTAGAAGACTGGCTCAAATCCTCCCTGTCCAGAATCTGCAGCACTTATGCCACTGAACTTAGGATATCTAAGGTACTTTCTCAAGCTGTCTCCTGTCTGCTGTCAAGAACAGCCAGACACATATTTTGGACCTAATACACTTAAATATACAATGATGAAAGTAATGCCTAGCTTATAAATACACTTAAATATATAATGATGAAAGTAATGCCTAGCTTATAAAGTTGTCATTAGGTTTAAATAAGATAATATTTGAATGCATCCACTTGTATGTAGTAGGTATTCAGTAAATGCTTATAAATACTTGTTTTAAAAACAAAATCATACACAGATTCTACCCAAGGAATGATATTAGCAAAACCAGTTGAGAGAGGACCTCAAATAATCCACCCCCCCAAAAAAGTGTATCTCTATACAAAAGCTCTAAATAAATTAGGAAAATGGAACCTTCACAGATATGTAGACATTAAAGAATATATCATTAAATATACTCTTAAAGAACCAATAGGACAAAGAAGTAACAATAAAAATTATGAAATACTTTGAGATGAATGAACATAAAAATACAATATATAAAAGTTTACAGAATGCAATGTAATTAGGACTCAGAGGAAAATTTATATCTTTATATGCCTATAGTAAAAAATGAGACATTTCAAATTAATAGCCCAACTATAATTTAAGAGCTAGAAAAAAGAAGAACCAATTGCATCAAAAGCTAGTAGGAGGAGGAGAATATTAAAGTTTGAAGTAGAGATAAGCAAAATACAGAACAGAGAAACATCAGAGAAAATGAAACCAGAAATTATTTCTTTGAAAAGGTCTACAAAGTTGACAGACCTTTAGCTATAGTAAAAATAATTCTTAAGATTTAAATTAATAAAATCAGGAATAAAATTGATAACATTACTACCAATTTTACAAAAATAAGGATTATAAAATATTTACTATGAATATCAGCATTCCAATAAAGTGGATGACCTACAAGAAGAGAGATTTCTAGAATAACAAAACTATCAAAACTAACTTAAGAGAATACTGAAAATGTGAATAAGCCTATAACAAGTAAAGAGATTTAATCATGAATCAAAACAATTCAAAGCAAAAAAAAAAAAAAAAAAGCCCAAGACTAGGTGGCTTCAATGGCAAATTCTGCCAAACACTTCAAGAATTAACACCAAGGACCAGGAATTTAGCTCGGTGGCATGAGCACCTGCCTGGCAAACATGAGGTCATGAGTTCGATCCCAGGTGCCGGAAAAAATACAATAAAATAAAATAAAGAATTAACACCAGTCCTTTCCAAACTCTTCCAAAATGTAGAGGGGAAGAGAAAGTTTCCCAACTCACTGTATAATGTTAGTAATACCCTAATACTGAAGTAGGTAAAGACATAATAGAAAAAGACCAATTTTCCTTACAAAAATAGATGGAAAATTCTAACTAACAGAATGCACATCATATTAAAAGGATTTACACTCCATTACCAAGTTGAATTTAGCCTAGGAACTCAATATCAGTTAATATATAAAAGAACATTTTACAAAATCTGATAATATTTCATGATAATAAAAGAAAAACACAGAAAAAACTAAGAATAGAAGAGAAATTCTTCACACTGATAAAGAGTATGAAAAATTCAAAGCTAACATCATACTTAATGATGAATGGTCATATCCCCTTAAGGTCATGCACATTTTCATCAATTCTATTTAATATAGTAGTCCTGATCAGGGCAATTAGACCAGAAAAAGAAATGAAAAGATATCCAAATTTGAAAGAAAGAAATAAAACTATCAGTGCCCAGATGGCATGAAATTATTCGTAGAAAATCCACTTTAAAAACAATTATAGTTAATAAATTGTTTCAACAAGGTTGTGGAACACAACAAGATCAACATACAAAACTCAATTCCATTTCTTACAACTTGCAATGAATGATTCAAAAATTAAATAAAGAAAAAACTCCATTTAGACTGGAATAAAAAATAGTAAAATATGTAAGAATAAATTTCACAAAAATAGTGTTTTCTGAAAACTACAAAGTATTGTTGAAAGAAATTAAAGGAGACCTAAATAAATAAGAAAACATCTCATTTTCATGGATCAGAACACAACTTTGTTAGGATGACAACATTCCCCAAATTGATCTATGGATTCAACACATTTTCTATCAGAATCTCAAATAACTTCTTGGTAGAAATTGACAAGCTAATACATAATTAAGTTCATATGGAATTTGAAAAGCACAAGAATAGAACAATTTTGGAAGGAAAAATAGGAAGACTCAATGCTTCTCAATTTTAAAACTTGCTACAAAGTCATGATAATTGAGAGTGTTCCACTGACACAAGAAGAGATATATAAGTTAATGAATCAAACTGACTGTACAGAAGTAAATCACAAGTCCATGGTCAACTGATTTTCAGTAAGAGTACCAAGACCATACAATAAGGAAACAATAACCTCTCCAGCAAATAGTACTGGGGCTATTTGATACCACATACAAAAAAGGAGGAGGAGGAATTACTTACTTTAGAAAATTTGCCAAAGGATTCCTAGGTGTGATAACAAAAGCTCAGGTATCAAAAAAAAAAAATTGGTAATTTTGCCTCCATCAAAATCAAAAGCCTTTATGTATCAATAGACATTATCAAGAAAGTGAGAAGAGAGCCTACAGAATGGGGGAAACTATTTGCAAGTCATACATTTGATAAAGATTTAGTATCTAGAATATACAAAGAACACAACTACACAGCTGAAATACCATATACGATCTCTCACTTGATTAAGGCAAAATGCAAACAGCACAATAAATGATGAAATTGGAAGGAGTCCAAGAGAATGTGGGTGAGAGAAGAGGGGGAGAGAAAGGAGAAATAAATTGAATAAAGACATACCATGTACAGGAACCTAATAACCTCAATGAATATAAAAACTATGTCATAAACAAGAGATAGGATTATTAATATCAACAAGAACAAAAATAGGGAAAGGGGATTTAGAGGAGATGAGAGAGAGTTAGGAAGGATGGGGAATGAGACTTTTAAAAAAGAACCAAGCAGTATTTTGCACATATACCACTCCCTAAAATAATTGTAAACTGCATGTACTGTAAATATGTACTAATAAAATCAACACTTCAATTTATAAAATGGGCAAAAGACTTTTGAATAGATGTCATCAAGTAACTCCTTCCCAGGCATATACACAAAAGAATTAAAAATAGGTGTTCAAATGAAAACATGCATGCAATTTTTCATGGCTATGTGACTGTTATTTATAACAGCCAAAAAGTGGAAATAATCCAAATGTCTACCAACTGATAAATAGATAAACAAAATGTAGTCTATTCATACAATGGACTATATAGTGTTGAATCCTAAAAAGAAATGAAGTACTAATACACAATACAACATGGATAAACCTTGAAAAAATTATGCCAAATGAAAAAAGCCAGACACAAAAGATAATATATTGCATGATTCCATTTACATGAGAGATCCACAATAGGCAAATCCATGGAGATGGAAAGCAGATTAGTGGTTACTAGGGGTTCAGGGGGAGGGGAAATAACTGCTTAATGGATATGGGTTGATTTCCAGTGTAATGTAAATGTTCTGAAATGAGATAGTGCCGATGGGCTGGCAACATTGTAAACATGCTAAAAGTGAATTTTACACTTTAAATTGGTTAAAGTGGCCAGGAAAAAAAATACACTGGAGTCAGGGTGAGGTGAGAGACGTTACCTTCAAGGAAGAGCTGGAACAGTTGGGAGGATATGAAATATACATAAGAAGGATAAAGCATATCACAAATAATCAATCAAAATCAACTACAGAAAAATAACATATCTGACTAAAGCATTAAAAATGTATGAACATTTCAAAACATCAAAAACAAATTAAAAAGCAAGGCATAGACTAACAGAGTGTTGGCAGATAATAGGGCAGCTAGGTGTGCCTGTGTGTGCCTGTGTGTGTGTCTGTGTGTGTGGACATGTGTGTATGCTATCATCGTAACTGTAAGTAAATACAGTCATTGAAAAAGCATGAAAGCAAGAACAGAACAAGAAACAGAAGAATTCTCTAGATACGCAAAAGCTGTTCAACCTTTCTAGAATTAAAGAAAGGCCAATTAAAATAGGACAAAGACAGTTCGGTCCATCATACTGTGATTTTAATAACAGTGCCGCAATATTATAATAAGGCAGGCATCGCAATACATTGCTTGTATGACAAACCTGTTGTAATAGAAAAAGGGATTTAATGACACATCAAAACCCTAAAACTGTTCAAACACTACCTAAGTTTCCAGAGCTTTCAAAAAATGAAATAAGTAGACACAGACTCAAATGCAAGGATTTTTTTTATTGCAGTATTATTTTTAAAGTATTCAAACAATAAAATTTCCAAAAGAAAGAACAAAGCAATCAACTCACATTTTATCATTCAGTAATAACCATCATTAACACAAGGTGACAACATTTGAGATTTGTTCGTGAAGCTCTAGACAGGAAGTAGGTAGGTGAGGTTGATTGGTACGTGTTTGAATAGATGAAAATAATTTCATGAAATAGCCTCATATAATGCTATAATTAGGAAAACAAACTATTCTACTTATTTTATACAGAAAGAAATAGAAATTGCAGTTAAACTGGAAGATTAGTAAACTTCAGACAAATCTCTCTACCACAAGAGATTTCATTTCTAAAATATACCTTTAAAAATATTGAATTAGTTTCATAAGGCTGCTATAATAAAATATTGCAAGTTAGGTGGAGCAAAACAATGTAAATTTATTATCTTGCAACTCTGAGGATGTGAGAAATCAGAAATTCTCTTATCAGTCCAGCCGTTCTTTCTCCAAAGGCATTAGGAAAGCAACCGCTCCAGGTCTCTGTGTAGCTCCTGCTGGCCCCCGGTGCTCCTTGTCTTGCAGATACATTGCTTTTTTCTCCCTGTACATAAGCCTCTGTCCACATGCCCCCTTTTCTTTTTTTATCAAGACAGCAATAATATTGGCTTAGAATCCTCCCTAATAACCTCCTTTTAACTTGATTACTTCTGTAAAGACCCCATCTCCATATAGGATCATAGTCTGAGGCACTACAGATTTGGACTTTGTTATTAATTTAGAGGGACACAATTCAATAATAAATATGTAAAATAAGAAAACTCCTTAAAAAATATTCCAAAAAAGAGTTTGATAATTATGAGTCATTATGTTTTTAACTCTGTGGTCTTATTTAAACAGTATTTATTTAACCTTTCCTATGAAAAATGAAAAATTAGCACTTTCATAATTTTTCCTCCTCCCCTGCTTTTGTCTCAATTTTTTACATGTATTAGTAATTGTATCTTGTCAACATTCATAATATTTAAATTCTGTAATGCAACTATAATTCCTGTCATTGCTTAGTCTTGGTTTTATTTTTGTTTTGAAGGGTTTTTTTGTTTTTGTCTTTGTTTTTTGAGACAGAGTCTTGCTATATAGTTTAGGCTGGCCTTGGACTCACTGCAGTCCCCCTGCCTTAGTGTCCCTTAGTGCTGGGATTACCGTGAAGTGTTTTATTTTAAAAATATTTTGTTTTAAAACTTTGCATTGTTTTAATTTTACTTAAGTCTATTAAGTTCTAACCTATAGTCTTTCACCATTAAATGCTAACGTGCACTCTTCACCATTTCCATTCTAGAATTCTGTATATTTGTTCATCCCATGGTAGCTAAATTTCATCAAGTATCTTTAACAAAAGGTCACAGCTATAATCTATGAATTACTAAAAGCTTATAGTAAACATTAACTCTGCTGTGTTTATGTTGAAGGGACAATTTAGCTGAAGATAGCCATTTTGGGTTACATTTTTCCCACCTGGATCATGCAGACATTTTTCTACTATTTTCTTCCCTGGTGTGTGGCTCTACCCTTTCCGCTGGGTCTTCTCCATTCATACATCAAGGCTGAATTTCAAATGAGTTGTTCTCACTGGAAGGGTTCATGGATGCTGAGCCTTTACATTGCATTTTTACATGTTTACTTTCTCTCGGAATGTTTTAGGCATTGTTTTATTAACTTCTGGCACTGAACACAATCGTGAAGGAGTCTGAGGTCGGCTTGATTTCTCTCCTTGAACCTGACTTATTTTTCTCTGCTCAGAACAATTATTTCTTCATTATTCCAATTCAGTAGTGATGGGATGTTCTTTCCTGTTTATCACTCTGAATCTTGTTTTCTGAAATAGGTTTTCCCTTTCGATCCTCAGAGAACGGAATGAAATGTGTTCTTCCACGTGCTGGGTGCTCTTCCGCAGACACGTCAATGATCCTTGTTTTAACCAGCTGTGTCCTCCACAGTATTTCCTTCTCCCTAACAACCTTAATCTCTATTCTTTCCCTCAGCTCCCATTGTTATTATAGCAAATCTTTTTTCTATGTCAGCAGTGCAGTTTTTAGTCCTTTTTGCTTATAACTTATTATTGCTATAATAATACACTTTTCCTGCAATTTACATAGCATTGTGATCTCATTGTGTTATTTCATTTCTCATTGTTGAGTCCTATTTCATAGGTTTCAGGTTCATATTAAGTTCTTCTTTAGTGTAAATATACACTGGAAGTTTTCCTTTTTTCTTCAGGATGTATTTTCCTTCAGGTTAGATATTTTGCTTTTCTTTTACAAACAATCCCTTTCTTTCCTTCCTTGCAGGGCAGGTTGGGTTTTGCACTGTAATATGTTTGCTTAGCTGTCTCATGGTTTTTTTCACCTATCTCATGCCTGACATGGGCAGTTTTGGTTAGACTTTCTGAGACGTGTGATTAAACGTTTCTTGATTTTCCTGTTTTATCTGATATCCGTTCTTCCTCAAGCTCTTCATTAATTACAGCAGGACTGCAATGCTGAGCTCTCCTTGGTCTCAGATGGTGCTTCCTAATGTGTTTCACAACGTAGACATACTATCCTAGAAAAACGGCAAGCAAGTAAAGATATTTACCTCACCTTCAATCCCAAGTAGCTGGGGATAGTAATAGGGGATACGAGACTTTCCCCTGGACAGCTTGCCCACACTCTCCACATACGGGGTCACCTCTCCCCAGGCTGGTTTCTGACCTGATAAATGGGTTTAAAACCATATCAGCAGGGATGAAATATTTCTGTAAATTTATAACATGAATTTGTAGCTCTTTCCTTATTTATTGCTACTCATGATTTCATGGGAGAGATGAACAAAATTTCAACTCTATTGTTCATTTAGTCAAGAGTGAGGGGAGAGCAACTGTTCACCTGGCTTCACTTTATACAGAAGTCCATGAAAATGTAAAGTGAATTCAAGTGCTCAATAACAGAAGATTATATGAATAAACTATACTAGATCTTAGTGACTGAATAGTAGTCTTTAAGTATATTTTTATTTTAAATGAGAAAATAAAAATTTCACAGTGTAATAATTGGCAAAACCACATGAACAATATGGCCCTGTTGTCTTGATTATTGATATATATATAAATTTATTTCAAACAGGGAGAATTAATCCACACATGTATTTTTTTAACCCTGGATGGAAATACGCTGAACCGTTGACCATTATTTATTCTGGGTGGTTACTTAACCTCTTGACACTTCAGTTTCAGTTAGAGAAGAAAACCACTCTGCATATTTAAAGCCTTGTGAAGTATTGGTGACACAGGAGATGGAAAGCTGAGAAGCCAAGCAGGAAAGAATGCAGTACTCAAAGATTAGCAACTGCAAGAAGCTGGAAGCTGCAGTTTTACCCTCTGAGGTTAGACACTGATGACGCTGGGGTTTCCCTGTGGTGCTGCAGCTCAGCACAAGGACAGCCTGTGTCCTCCCACCTCCACCCAGTGCCCCCATTGGCTAATTCAGTGGAATTTGACCCCCACCAAACAGAAGGGAGGAGATGAGTCTGAAGGCAAGCAAGCCCAGCCCCAGCAATTTCCTCTTCCATGGAAACCTACTTCAAGTGACCACTGGGAAAATGATGGCTGTAAAGCAATAGCACCAGGACAGGGTTTCACACAGGCCAGCTCCCTTCTTCAGAAATGGAGAGATGCTTGGGGAGGGTGAATTGGGAGGGATTACAAACTGCGATGTGTCAGGGACATGTAAGTGGCATGGAATGGGACATTTCAAGAGCATTGTCCAGCCAGAGACAAGCAGGGGCCGGAAGTTGGGCACAGGTTACAGATTGCTCAGAAGATGAGAGAGCCTGGAAGCCAAGAGCTTGCTGTTATCACTGCTGTGGCAGAGACAGGACAACAGGCCCATGACTCCAGGATGTGGGTGTACAATCAGCTCCACCACCCCAGGAGGCAGAAGAGCCCACATACACCTCCAGGAAACACCTCAAACAGCTGTGAGAGCAAACCTGTGAATACCTGGCATACGCTGGCAGCCCCCACCCCACTCCCAAATCACGCCTCTGTGTGGGGGATTTTTGTTATCTGCCTCATCCTTCTTTATTTTCCCCCTCTAGTTCTTTACAACTGTGGAATGATGTGTGGGATCATAGCCACCAAACAGCCTCCTTATTAGCATCAGAACTATAGTCAAAACACATTATGCTTGGCTAATACATTTATTTTTTATGTAATGGAAATGCCATCAAAGCATAGTTAATCGGAATTGAATTAAATCATAATTGGAGCACTTGTGCACAAGGAAGAGAAATTATTCTTTATTGTTGCAGGCTGAAAATGCACCAATTGTAATTTACTTTTTTAAGTAAATGGCCATTGTTGCGACAGGGGTGTGTCCCATCAACACTGGCTCCCGGGGTAGTCAGTGCTGTAATACCTTATGCCTACATATTCACTGATGTGACCACAATGAGAAAAATACACAGATCCAGTGTAAGTCCCTGCCCAGCTGGATGACCTCCTGAAACCATTTTCCCCCTGCTAGATAGGCATGCTGATACATGCACACAGAGAGGCTCTGGTGGCATATGCAATGACGTGTCAGAGCCTCTGACCACTAGGATATCATTAGCAGAGAAAAGTTGAAACCCAGGCCTGCTTCCTACACCATAACCTATGCATTGTTCTAATGGCTCCTAACCTACCCAGCAGGACTGCAGAAAAAGCCACTTAGCACTAGAGATAGATACCTGGTTCCCACCCAGGGCCTTCTTATCTAGCTCTAGAATAGTGCTTGGGTCCCTAGAGTTCTATAGAAACTCCCCAGGTTTGGGAACTACTCCATTAGTCCCATAGTGTTTCTTATACTAAAATAACAACCATACTAGTGTGTGTTTCCAGCAGACTCTAGGTAAAACATGCTGAGCCTATTGCTCTCTGACAGAACTAGAGACATTCATGTAAGTACAGAATAACTTCAATGAGTAGCAAGCAAACATGTGCACACACCCACATCTGTACATGCACGCATCAAAGCTCCCATTGCCAGACCACATTTCTCTTTTCACTGGTGTACCTCAATGTCTGGAGGAAGCAATTGGCATCTACCTGCAGGGACTCCTCCTCCCAAACAATCATTAGGGGATTTTTTTCTTCTCCTCCTCTACAGTTCATGTAGAACAAGTAAGAATCTTTGGCGTCACCTTGTAATGAGGTTGGGAATCACAGAATAGGTGATAAGTCTGATGAACTTGACCATTTCCATGCTTAGCTATGATTCATGACTCAGAAAGCCCCTGTGTAGATGCCACACAGCCCTGGCCTCCCTAGAACATCCAGGGTCAAGACCACACATAGGAAAGAAAGAGATAAGCACTTGGGTGTCGTGGGGCCTATGAGGCACTTTGAGCTGTCAATATTCTGTCCCTGAGCAAGGCTACTGAAGATAGGATGGATATCATAGCTGTAAATTGTCACGTCCTATGCATGCATTGTTAGTCTCACATTTCATATTTTGAATTTGATCCTCAGTTATAGTTAGCATTTCTACTTTAAAAGATAAGGAAAGTGAGATTCAAAGACGTTAGGGAACTTGCTCAGCTACGTCATGACATGGAGAACTCCTCCCTCTTCTCTTTTCCCTGCATTATCCCAACGGGATGCATCCCTTAGGTCAGCCCTCTCCTCCATCCTGTTCAAGCCCACCCCC
>RJWT010038987.1:0-12754 GCA_004365215.1 Cuniculus paca | reverse complement strand
TACTTCCTCTGCTTGGAAAAAAATCAGACATGTTGGAAGTATCCCTGAATGGGTCTGAATGAAAGGATGAACTGCAGGTGCAGGTATGAAGCCAGATATTTCTCTCCATCCCCTTCTGGTTGTTTCTGTTACAGGCTATAAGGCCAGTTAACCTCTTTTATGACAATATTTGTGGTCTCACTATACACTTACTATTTAATTCATTATTCATGAATAAGACACCACTTCCTTTACAAACATTTATAGTGATTCTGCTCAGTGCCTACAATGGTTCTGGCTTTACCTGTTCCAACACCTACCAAATCAGCATGTCTTAAAATTTGAAGTAACTGTAAATTATGGGGCCAGACCTACTCCCTGAAGTAAGACTGCCAGATAGCTCTTCAATTTTTAAATTGCTTTGACACAGTAGCAACTGTAAAAAGATGAGTTTTGAATTTGTCAAACCAGGAGTGTTGTACAAGATTTCAGAGAGGATTTTATGTATGGTTTGCTAAGCTCTAACTGGCAGCTGAAAAGCAGTTGCTGGTGTACCTAACATTAAAGGAAATTATTACAACTCTATGTTTTGAAATGGATGGTGTGATCCCCTTTCTCTCTCCCACTGCAGATTCTGCGGACCAACAGACCTCATCCCTGTGTCCATCCCTGTCCCAGAGTAAGCCTTCCTTAAAGAAAAGATAAACTGTTCCCAAAATGGAATTCACTTTCTTGTTTTCTTCCTGCTTTTGTTTTCTAGATATAATGATTTTTTAAATATCTACACTCTTAAAAATTTCTGGAATAAGTTATATGAGTATAAAGACAAATATCACCCAATCGCTGACCTCAAATGCTCTGTAGTCTAGTTAAGATACACAAGATTGTTTTCCCCATTCCTCTGTCCTCCTATGGCAGACTCTACCTGATTGCATTGCAACAATCATGACAATGCATCATAGTTATTTGTCTTGTTGTTTTTATTTGTTTAACACCCTTCTTCCTCTCCTGTGAACACACCTTACCATTTGATGACAAGAATGAGTTTGTGACTGAGACCTGGTCAATCACAATAATTTATCCCTTAGGTCACCCAGTTGATTTCAGAATGTCCGCATAACCCAAATGATACAATCTAGAAGCCCTATTTTAGAACTTAACACTGGATCCACCAACAAAGAAATTTTCTTTTCCCCTTACAAGTAAGAAATTATAAGAATATAACTCCACCCAGCAACACATTTGTTGCCACATGAGAAGATGATCTGTAGAGAAAAGTAGGGAAGACATAGTCAAAAAGATATCCAGTAGTATCACGTCACTTGTTCCTGTCTGTAACATAGCTAGATTCCTCCATTCAACCCTCTTAAAATAAGAGTGTTCATTTGCTTCAGTTAGAGCCAAATGAGTTTTTGACATTTCAAACTGAAGAAGAAAACCCTTTATGAATAACAAGAATTGGTGCCAGAAATGAGAACTCAAGTTTTGAGAAGTTAAAGGCAGAGCTGGTTTTATCAAGATGAGACAGAGGAACTTCTATCACCTGTGTCCTCCTTCCCCCACCATCCTCGGCAACTATTCTGGACACATTGTATTGAAAGATGGTAGAACATCTGGTCACAGTTTTCTTCTATCAACTTTGTGCTCAACAAAACCAGAATGTCAGTTACTTGCTGGGAGAACAGGAGGCGCTGTATTATAGGCTCAGTTCTTTAGTCTTCAGTAAGTTTCTACAACAAGCAGACAAATTTCTGAAAGCAAAAAGAAAACTGTATGCTCCTTTATATAAAAATGCTTTGTAGATGGTCTCAGTAATGCCAGCCTGTAAAGGTCACACAGTAAAGTGACGTATAGAATTGCAGAACTAAGTTTTCTATCCCATGATAAAATTAGTATGAACAAAGACCAAGCAGTGAAAAACATGGAAGATGATTGGATTCTCTCCCACTTAACAGATAAGCATCCCTCTATAGCCTCAGCAATTTGGATGCGGTCTGGGCAGGAAGAGAATTACCTTTGCCTTGTCATCCTGTCTTGCCTTTCACTTTCCTCTAAGGCAAGAGTCCAGACAGAAGCCATTCATCTGGGCCCAAGGAGGACGGATGGAATACCAGACCTATTGATAAGCCATCAAGAAGGCAGAGTCCTGATTCAATGATAATGATCAGACATCCTTTCAGGCATCAGTTCTGCAGTCTTTAGAAAATGAAACTGTCAGAGAGCTGACAGGTATTTAGAAAATATTTATGGTTAGGGAAATTCTAAACATCATAAAACTACTGGATTGTGCATTCCCTAAGGCAATCCCAGAGGTCATGCCAGCACATTAAATAAAGATTCAGTCCCAGCCTAGGATTTCTTCTTACTGCACTATACCACTAAGGAATGGCCTGGGATGATACCATATAAGGGAATCACCTAGCAGGCAGCTTCCATGCCAAGCATATTGCTTGAACAAGGAGCACTGTTAGCAAGAAGAAAACAAACAGAAGCACATTTCTATGCCTTCCCACTGACACATTTTGTGTCTGGCCGGGGCCACTGTACATCACTCCTTCTTTCTTCCTTTTCTCCACAGGATGTTTGTGGTGACTAATGTTTTACCTCAGATCTATTATTTGGGTAAAGAGATTGCTATATTTATCATTGGCCCAAAATTTGCAGAATCTTTCTGCAAATTAGATTTCATATAATGGAATATGTAACAACTAAAATCCTGGATTTTAATAAATGTAACATCTGGACATGATTTTAGAAGCAATAATTTTATTCATTCACCACATTTTATCAGTTGAGAGTATTTTTCAAATTTCATATATGTTAAAAATTTTTGCAAATATTATATTAAATTAAAGACTAGATTGTACAGAGTATAGTAGGCCCTTTTTCTTCTGGTAATTATAAATCCCCTCTTTTGACCACTGCAAAATGAGTAAATACAAGGCTAGGCCTCTGGAATTATTCTTTCCTCTGAACTTATTTCATGGCCATTCTGTGTCTTTACTTGGGATTTTCCTACTATAAGCATTGAGAGGAGATATCTGGTTACAAGAGACTTGGCACTTCGAGGATAAAACTCAGGGATATTTACTAGCTAATTTACCTTTTGGGGGAAGAGAGAATCAAGGAAGAAGAAGCAAAGCAAGGCCAACATGTAGCCTTCAAAATGTATTGGGTCTTGTAGCTCATCCTACAATTACACAGATCAAGCCAGTATCTTTCCAGGTAGTTCCCTTTTTCATTAAAATGGTTAAAAATGGGTTTGTTTCTCTTCTAACTGAAGGATTCCTGAAAAATCTCTTTTTATTTTTTCATTGTACCATTAAACATTAGTATAAAATGTTAGATTTTTCTCACTATAGGAAAAATTGGATCCAAATGAATAATTCACTGAACACTATTAATTAAGAGGGTATCACTGTACAAGAACCTGTATATCACTATTGATAATTTCCTAATGAGAACATTGTCTTCACAAACATTAAGACATTTATTATATTCACAAACAATATGACACAGTAAAGTATCATATTAATACTCAGTTAATACTGTAAAGCTAAAGGGCATCAAAGTGATTAATACTGCAGCCTTCACAATAGACCAAGCCCCGGCTGGATACTTACTGTGTTATCTATTAAAGGTATGGCTTTGAACACGCTAAATACCCTTACCATGATTTTCCTCATCTTTGAATTTAGCATGGCACCAGGAACGTTGTAGGGGTTAACTGAATAATGTAAGCAATACTCATACTGTTGCTATTGCATATAGTTCCTAATTGATAAATGGTATTCCCACCGGTATCCTCAGGTGCTTTTTCAGATATTGTTAATATGGTGAGAGATTGTCTTCTGCATCAGCAGTCACAGTGGCTGGAAACATTAGTTTCCATAGTGCTTTCTGGTCATTATTCTGAACTTTGTAACTATCCCGGTACCAATCAATAATAGAGCCTAGACAACCCTTGGGGCAGGGTTCAGTCCTGAATGCTACATGGCATCTCAAATGACGTAAGAAAAGGGCTGAGGCAAAGCAAAGAGAAAAACATTTTCTCTTACACAGTCAAGTGCTTGCTTCCCTGCACACCTCTCTCATATTTTTATTTCCTGTGTAACTTGTGGAACACTGTAATGAAAAACTCAATTAAGATAACCTTGTCTTAAAAAATAAATACATGTTCAATTTATACCACTTCTTAGAACTAGTTTGTTAGGGAAAAAAACCTCATAATACTATTAAATTTCCCATTCACCTTTCAGCCAGAGAACAAGGGTTGCTGGCAATAATTGCTTTTTTAAATGATTCACTGCAACTCAGGGTAAACCCTGCTGTAATTGCAGTCTTGCAGAGGAAGTACCTTACAAAGAGGCTTTGAGCAGAGCCAAAATATAATTTTGTGCTTTCTGCCTTTTTCCATAAAAGCTTCTCAGGCTTTTTATTTCTGACACTTATCTAGTGAGTCCATTTAAAGAAATTACCATTTTCCCTTGAAAAGCTAAGTAAGCAAGAGTTTAGGTAGGAGAACCACAAAATTGTCCTTCACATTGGTTTGGAGAGTTTATGCAACTAACTCTTATCCCTGTGCTGCCCTAGATAATCTGCTTCATTGATCTCACTCTGTGAACCTGCTTTTTTTTTATTTCTCTGTACATATAACAAGTAAATGATCCCTTAGCCCAGACATGGAACAACTTCAACTCACAGTGAGACACTTTGAGGAATCACAGTTATTTTCCTTTGCTCTTTTAATACCACACTGCAGGGCCAGGGGTTTAGCTCAGCAGCATAAGCGCCTGCCTGGCAAGCACAAGGTAGTAAGTTCGATCCCTGGCACCAAAATAGAAAAAATTTTTAAAAAATACCACACTGCAGCAGAGTGATGAGCCTATAGTAGAACATTAACTTTTGCCCTTTCAAGTTACAAAAACTAGTATATATCACTAGAAGATCAAAACACTTGTCATGTCTGAAAGAATACTATTGTCTCCCCTATCCCAATATAATGTCAAAAGTTTCTTTTCAGTACAAATGTATTATCTTTCTGATCCCTTGATCACTAATCCTACTTAACCTATCCACATTTGTTAGTTAATTTTACTCAGAAGAATTTTTTTCTCTTTTATTATTATTATATTTTTAAAAAATTTTTTATTTTTTAGGAGTACATGTTTGTAGTATAAAATGGTACATTCCTCTTGGGGATTGTCCATGGAAGGATTGTTTTTAACAATGTCAGAAGCACTAGACCCAGGGAAACAGTTTTCAAACAACACTTGACTATCCTGGGAACCAAGACAGATGGACAATGGCATCACCACGACCTGGTGAAAGTACACCTGAGATGATATTGCCAACACTCTCCTCACATTAAAATCACATATAAAGGTCCCTGCTTTTCTCTCTGCCATTGTATTCCTCTCTTGGAATCTGAACTCCACTGGTGGTCTTAACTTCTCTACGCAGCATTCTGTAACTACTGGTAAAGTCCTATTACCATCTGTGGTACAAGCCTCACATATGCTGGGCCTCACATGGCAGTTATCACACCCAACTATATAATTTTTCAATGTAATGTACCAACTGTAAATTCCAGAGAAAGAATCTAATTAGCCCAGCATGGACCAGGGACCACATCTGTCACTAAACACTGGCCAGGAAAGAAATCTCATGAAGAACAAACATTTTTTTTTTCTTGAGAGGGTAGAAAAAGCACCTGTTGCACAAGAAGCCATGGGTTGAAAAGATTTCCCCAAAATATCTATTGTACAAGTGTTATCCCTGGTTTTTTGAGGAAGACATTGAAACCCAGAAAAGTGAAGTTGATCAAGTTATTTAGATGGTGAGTGTATAGTTTTGAATTCATGCCTTTCTGACTATAAAGCCTTTTTAAAAAAAATCCCATAAAAAAACTCATAATCTAAGAGATCTAAGAGCTTCACTGGTTAATTCTACCAAAAATATACAGATTTATTCTGATTATCCTTAAACTCTTCCAAAAAATTGAAGAGGAGAGAGCATTTCCACACTCATTTTACAGAACCAAAATTACCCAGATACCAAAGCCAGACAAGGATACTATGAGAAAAGAGAATTCCAAGCCAATATTCTTGATTAATATGGATACATAAATCCCCAATAAAATATTGCCAAAGTGAATGCAATAAAACGTTAAAAAAAACATGATCAAATGGAGTTTATCCTTCCAGTGTGAGGATGTTTTATACATTACTGCAATGAAAGATAAAATCATTTCAACTGAAGCAGGAAAGGCATTTGAAAAAATTCAAACCCTATTCATGATTCATGATAAAAATAAAACTCTCAATATATTAAGTACAGAAGGAATGAATTTGAATATAATTAAGGCCACGTATGCCAAATCCACAGGTAACAGCATACTTAACAGTGAAAAGTTAAGTTTTTTTTTTTTCCTGTAACATTAGAAACAAGTCAAGATTGCCACTCTGGAGGCTTCTGCTCAACATAGTACTGGATGTCTTGGCCAGAGCATTTAGTTAAAAAAAAAAAGAAAGAAACGAAAGCCATGCAAATCAGAAAGTAGGAATTCAATCATCTGTGTATAAATGACATGATCTTACAACAGAGAAAACTAAAAAAATCCATCATAAAACTGCTAGGATTATTGAATGTATTTAGTAAAGTTACTGTATAAATGAATCAACATACAAAAATTAATAGTAGTTCCATAAATAAGAACAGACTAGAAATTCTAAATATCTAGAAAATACGTTCACAGTAGGGTAAACAAAATCTAGGAACAACTTTAATCGAGGAGGTGAAAAATCTGTGTACTGAAAATTGTGAAACACTGATAAAAAATTGAAGATGACACAATTAAATGAAAATGTATTCCATGTTTGTGATCAGAAATATCAATATTTTCAGAGTTAATATTACCTAAAGTGATATATAACTTTGCTGCAATCCTTATTAAAATTCCAATGGTATTTTTTACAGAAATAGAAAACATAATCCAAAAATTTATATAACAACACAATAAATCCCAAATAGCTAAAACAATCATTAGCAAAAATCAACCTGGAGATATCAAACTACTTGATTTAAACTTATATGATAAAGTTACAGTAATCAATATAGTATCATATTGGAATAAAGACACATAAACCAATGGAATGTAATAGGGAGACAAGAAATGAACCCACACAAATATGGTCAACAAATCTTTGTTGAACTCACCAAAAATATACCATAAGGAAAGAATATTTTCTGTAATGAATAATGTTTGGAAAATTAGATGTCTGCATGCAAAAATTTAAACCATATCCTTATTTTATACCAGCTACACAAATCAACCCCAAATGGATTAAAAACTTAACCATAAGACCTAAATAAAACTATAAAATGTTTAGAAGACACATATGGTGAAATCTTCACTGCAATGACCTTGACTTTGTTTTTATATATAACACCAAAAGCATAAGCAATGAAAGAAAAAAAAATTGTCAAACATCAAAGTTTTTGTACAACCAGAAGAAAAAAAATGAAAAGTAGAAAATAGTCGCAAGAATATGCAATAAGGGGTTAATATCCCAAATATGTAAGGAACTCATATAACTCATTAACAATAAAATAATCCTTTTTAAAAAAAATGGGTGAAGACTGGAGGTTTATCTTGGAAAGCACTTGCCTAGCATGCACAAGGGCTTGGGTTTACTTCCTGGCACAGAAAGAAAGGAAGAGACAGAGAGAAAGAGAGGGAGAGAGAGAGAGAGAGACAGAGACAGAGACAGAGAGACAGACAGAGACAGAGAAGAGACAGAGAAGGGATGGGAGGGGGAGTTGAGGGAGTAACGAAGGAAGGGACCTGAGCAGACATTTCTCTAAAGCAATATAGAAATTACTATTGAGTATATAAATAAAAATCCAACATTACCATTCATCAGGCAAATATAAATTGAAACCATGTGAGATATCATCTAATAGCTGTTATGATGTTATTTATCAAAAAGTAGAAACACAACAAGTGTTGGCAAAGATAAGGAGAAATGGGAGTATAAATTGATACAGCATAGAGAATCCTCAAAAGATTACAATGAAACTACCATATAATCAAGAAATCTCATTTTGGGGTATGTACAAGAAAGAAATGGAATCAATTTGCAAAAACGGTTGCCTGCACTCCCATTTCCTTGCAGCATTATTCGCCACACCCAAGATATGGAAACAATTTAAGTATCTATCAACAGAAGAATGGTGAAGAAAATGTGCTACATATACATACACACAATGGAAAAGAAAGGGATCAGCCTTGAAGAAAGGAGATTTTGCCATTGTGACAATCTGAATGAACCTGAAAGAAATGAAGTAAATTTGACAAAAAAAGAAAAATGTTACATACTCTCCCTTATATATGGAATCTGAAAAGTCAAAATATAAGAAGAGAATAGAATGGCAGTTTCCAGGGCTGGTAGTTTCTAGGTCTAAGCAATTCCCTGAGAAATTGAGAAGATATTGATCAAAGGGTAAAAACTCACAATTACAGGATGTAGGAGTTCTGGACAGCTAATGTAAAGCATGGTCACTATAGTTACTAATAATGTATTGGAAATATGAACTTTTCTAGGAAAATAGATTTTGAATATTCTCACCATATAGTAACAAGATAGTATGTGAAGCAATGGATATGTTCATTAATTTAATTACAGTGATGATGATAATTACTTCACAATGTATGCATATATCAAAGCATGTCCTGTATCACTTGAATATATATAATTTTTGTCAATTATGCTTCATTAAAAAGTTAAAATAATAATAGTTTTGGGGGAGAAAAACATATATTAGTTAAACATTTAAGAAGAAGATACTTTTAGATGTATTTCTTCTCTTTGTGTTATATGGAAATTAGAAGCAAACTAAAATTTATACATATTTAATATCCAGATGAACTTTGAGGCTTTGACTCAATCCATATGTCAAATGGTGTCACACACCGTAGGGACATGTGGCAGTTTCTCAATAGGTTGGAGAACCTGAAAATGGTACTCGTATAGCTGTTAGTTTACAGATTGTTCCAATGTGCTGCAGTTTATGTGTGTTCCTAGTAAATTGCATAACATTTTTACTATTTTGTCACACTATAGAAAAATGGTCTTTTAAGATTCCTGCAAAAACAAAACAAGAACTAAAAAGCCACAGTTTGAGCATCATCATAACAATTGCAGAAATGGGGGATTGATGAGAAAATGGCTTGCTTATTTGAAACATGGTTTTAAGAGTCACTATTCTTAATGACAAATCTGGCTTCAAGTGTATAGCGAGCCTTGAGATATTAGCCAAAGAGAGTAAAAAGCCATTATAATTAGAAGGACATTTAACTTCTAAGTGTGCAGAACATTATTAATAATGACATGCTTCAGTGACAAAAAAGGTTCTCTGTTCTAGGAAAAATACAAAGAAATGGCATAATTTTAAATACATGATCTATTTAACCTTTATATCACCTCTTTTCATTTATGTTTGGGGACTTTATAACATATGAAGCTGCACTACTCTACAGAATGTCCAGTTCTCATAGGTCAAAAGGTTGAACACTAGCAATTTGATATTTTTCTACTTATGCATAAAAGTTGCATAGCAATACATAACTATTCATCTTTTGGGGACTTTTTAGAAGATTTTGAAAGATGGAGTAAATGATCACCACAGCATTACATCAGGTTACACCGGAAGTAACTGACACCACTGTGTCACCTTAAACCAGAAGGATTAACTGACAGCACGAGTTTTACGGAATCTTTAAGAACTCTCAAATAGTGGAGAACTTTTCAAAAGACATAAGAGAGTAGATCTGGGAACAGTGTTGGGCAACTAGTCTGAAGGATCTGTACCAGTCGAGATGGGAAGGCATGAAATTGCATGTTCATGTAAGGAGAAGAAATTAATTCCCTTTGGCTGAAATGTAAAAGAGCAATTCCAAACTTTTTGGTACCAGGAACCAGTTCTGTGGAAGACAATTTGTCTACATCGTAGAATATAATGAAATAACACAACTCACCATATTGCAGAACTAGTGGGAGTCTTGAGCACCCCTGAGTTTTCCTGACACTACAGGGACCCATCTGGGGATGAGGGAGATGGTTCACAGCAGGGTTTGCTTCCCTGTGTGAATCTAATGCCATCCCTGCCCCATCTGACAGGAGGTAGTGCTCAGGTAGCAATTTGAGCAATGGAGCATGGCCATGATACAGATGAAGCAATGAAGTATCACTTATCAAGTGGCCAGCAGGGCAAGGGCAATTGCTGAAGACACAACTTTATAGTCCTGGCTAAGACTTTAAAAAACACATCCACTATACTATGTGCCATTGGTGTATGTTTTTGTCATTGATGTAGAACTAAAGTTTAGAAGGTATCTTAGAAACGTCATTATCTACTTACTTTTTGGAACAAAAGGTGAGCCATTTGAAAGGAGGAAGAAATCTATCAAGTGTCTAAACATCAACGTTGTCCTCACCATTATTCACACACATACATGCACAAAGGTTGGTAGTAAAGTGACATTTCATGTTTTCCTCTAAACACTGGTAAATTATGCACTTATCAAGCCAATTAATTTTGGCTACTTATATATTACACATTCAGTTAAAAATGTTTATGTTGAACTTGCCTATAATGTAACATATTTAGTGAAAAGGCAAACCTTTTATCCCTAGTTGGTTATTTTTCCTTAATACTTTTGTATGTCTGGAGAACTTTATGGTTTCTAATTAGAAAGCCTAGTTAAATAATTCCTGTGCTTTTCAAAATTCCTCATGAAAAATCTTGATGAATTATTGAGTGATCTAGCCCAGTTTCCTCCTGTTATCCTTGCTTGAAGTAAGTCCAAATGCTTTAACTGTATTCTTTTAATCAGGAACCACTAACCCTCTAGTGTTAACTAACATCATGACTCATAAGAACACAGAGGAATTAAGCAGCCTCTCCAGGGCTCTCAGCAAACGTAGCCCTTCGCCTTGATGGGGTCTGCCCTCCACATTACTGTGAGCTTCATGGTTTCCTAGGCATGTTTATAAATATAGTCACTCATCCAGAATCTACAGAGTTCAGCTTGCTATTTTCAAATTGCTTGCATGATTCAGTCACTCCTTCAACCTCCACATGGTCTCTTTGTGCGGGAAGTATTATGATTATTATTCTGATCTCAGTTTTACAAGTAGAAGACCTGAGAGGCTGGAGAAGCCAAGGACCTTTTTTTTTCCTTTTTCATGCCAAGAATCTTAAATAACACCATGCACCACAAAATTGGGAGAGCTGGAACTTGCACCTAAACTTACAGTTCCTCTCCTTTTCACACAGTCACCCACGTAAGGATGTTCCTGTAAAAAGTGTCTACAAGGTTTTGAAGTGGGAAAATGGACATAATGTCAAAATTTATCCCAACAAAGTAGCTGGATATATTTTATCTATCTTGTCAGCTTTCAGAAGATTATGCTGCAGACAATTGATCATAAAAATTCCAGTAGTCTAAATCAGCAAAGATTTTGTTTATGTTGACATCTGTGAGAGTAGGAAGGAGGTATGTTCCATACCTATTTCATTCTGGATTCAGGTTGAAGACACAGCCTCCATCTCAGATAGGGAAGGCTGGAGCCAGCACAACACAGTAGTCATAGGATTACACGATGGTGCTTGAAGGTCAATTTTGCATATGGTGTAGCCGAGACTTCTGCTCACCTTCCACTGACAAACATGAGCGTCACAGAAACAGCTAATGTCAGGGGGAGGATATCACCTTCCATGAGAGGGGACTCAAAAAGGGGTTTTGCAAATAGGACTCTCTAAGAGAGGGATGGCAAATAAATAGCTAATATGAAGTTATATATTTTTTTCTATGTAACAGTAATACACAGAAAGTAGAAACAGGAAAATTTTAATAGTATTCAAGCTTTGAAAGCAAGTTAAGTAGTTAATGTTTTGAAGGAATATTCATAGCGGATATTTTTCCACAATAACTGCTCTTCTTGTTTGCTAAAGTGCAACTCCATGAGGGGTGACCTTCATCTCTTTTGCTCACTAGCATACTTTAACTACTTTGAACTAGAAACCAGAGAAGTCATGGTTCCTGAATTAATGAATAAATGTGTTCTCCTAACCTTTTTGATCCGTCTCTACTATATAGTATCTAGTTAGATTAGCTTATATATTCTGATGGTTTGGATCTTAAATGTCTCCCCAAAGCTCCTGCATTAAAGGTTTGGTCCCCAGCTGGTGGAGCTGTTGGGAGGTAGTGAGGTGGGCCTTGTAGGAGGAAGTAGTTCACTGGGGTGCACTCCTAAAGGGTATATTGGGACCCTGGCCCCTTCCTCTCTCTTTGTTTCCTGGCTGCCAGGATGTAGGCAGCTTTCCCCTTCCACATGATTCTGCCATGATATTCTTTCCCCCTCACTACAGGCCCACAGGCAACCATAAATAGAAACCTCTGAAATTCTGAGCTAAAATAACATTTCCTCCTTTTAAATTGTTTATCTCAGCTATTTTGCTGCTGAAATATGAAGCAAAATAATTATATTTGGAAATATTTAATAACTGGCAAGTTTTGTCTATTGTCAGAATAGACCAATCACATAGAAGCCAAACAATATTCAATGCATTAACTAGTGTTGATTTCTTACTGTTGTTTTGTTTTGTTTTTGTTTTGAAATTCTGTATTATTTCTATCCTTTTCTCTGTTTTGCTTTTTAAAATGAAAATAAATAAATAAAAGTTTGCTGAATGAACAAATCAGGGAATA
>RJWT010038986.1:0-12757 GCA_004365215.1 Cuniculus paca | reverse complement strand
GTGCAAGCAGGAGTCTGCCTGGGCAGGGAGTGGATGGGTGTGCAGAGGCCGTGCTCGCCATAAAACACTGTACAGAGGGAACTTCTCTCCCTCTGGACCCCAGACACTTGCTACAAGGCTTCAGAGACCGTATTCTATTCGGTTGGGAGCTGGGGAGTCAGAAGATATGTCATAGAGGCAGTGGCATTTGAAATGGACTGTAGGGAACACGGAGGGTTTCTGCGGGCGGAGACTGGGGACAGAACCCCCGGGACAGAACCCCCGGGACAGAACCTGCGTGAGCTGCTGCGGAGTGGTAGATGAAAAGCTTTGGTATCCTCCTGGGGTGAGCTGGACTCTTCCAGGGCAGGACAGAACAGCTGGTGCCCAGCTGGGTTGGCTCCAGGTAGCCATTAGGGATTTGAAGACTAGGGAATAACATCTGTGGTCCTTTGTGGGGAGTGACCTGGTGCTGAGACCTGCACTGTCTGTCTGTGGTGGGTCCAGAGGCAGGAAGCCTGGTGAGGGAAGTCTGTGATGGTTGAAGTCAGAGGACTGAGGGAAATGAAAGTACTGAAAGTCCGCAGTGGGGGATGGCAGGCGAGTGGAAAGGAAGGTCTGAATTGCGGAGGGATGATAGCTTTGGAAGTAACAGGGCTTTTGGACTCATCGGATAGAAGAAGCAACCAAGTGACTTGGAGTTTTCTGATCTGGAGTCGGAGGGATGTGCTGGAGCCGGTACTAGAACTCATTAGCTGGTTTGAGGAATGGTTTATGAAGAGATGATAACAGAAGAAGAGATCTGGTTTTGGATATGTCAAAAATAAACATATATGACAGAACTAAACTCTCTTACCCAAATATTCTTCCTTCTATTGAATTCTCCTAGAATTCTTAAAGCAGAGTGCCTATTTGTTTAACCCAGCAATTTTCCGCAAAAGGCTGGTTTGTCTCTGAGGGAATATATGGCAATGGCTGGGGACGTTAGATGGGGAGAGGCTGCTGCAGGCATCCAGTGGGTATAGACCAGGAAGGCTGCTAAATACCCGACAATGCATGAGATCAGCCTCCTCCCCACAAGGACTTACCCAGCCCCAAAGTCAATAGTGCCGAGGCCAAAAAGCCCTGCATCAACACAAATCAGTAGCTCAATTTCAGAAATTTTTAGGCTTATTGTGAGTGAGACAGCGTCATCTAGTGTCCAAATATAACATTCATCCTAGTTCTATGTTGAAAAAAGACAACAGATTAAAAATATTCACAAAACAAGAGACGTACAGAGATGAAGAATATCCCTTCACAGTAGAACTGTCTAGTATTCACACAAGTATGCATGACAAGGGGTTCAGATGCTCACTCCAGAACTGACCTCAGAGTTAGGAAGTGCTTCATTATACAGTAGAAGCCAATACAGACACAGGACATTTTATAGGACTCGTTCCATGTGAGATGCACGCCATTCCATTAAAGCTGCCTATATTTTTACCACTGTTACTGCAAATAGGGAAAAGGAAACAAGGTCTAATAATTCTGCTGAATAATGACTGAAATCTTCTGGATGCAACCTCTGGCATTTTGTTATATTAAGCAAGACTGAAAACAAGAGTTTTAAAGTTATGAAATAACAGGATGACAAGCACTAGAAACTTCAGTATCCTAGGAACAGATCTCTGCCTCTAGAAGCAGCATTCTGCTTGTCCTTGCAGTTCCCTCCTCTGTAAGAGTGTAAGCACCTTGAGGGCAAGGACTGTATCTTAGTCATACCATTGTGTTTCCCACAGGCTCTGGCACGGCATCTTATACAGAGTAGACACACATGATTTTTTCAATGAATGAATTTATTTTTATATTGTAAACCCTTGCCTTGAAACAAAGAAATTATTTTCAAGCCTTTCCAAGCATTTACTATCTCTATCTAAATCACTTGCTTATGTAAGATGCCAGCTGAGGGGGCCTAGCACACAGAACACCAGGGATCTGAGCAGAGGAAATTGGTAACAGGACCTTAGTCATTTCCCTGGTGAGCCTGGAGCAAACTGTACTGTGACGACCATTATCGGTGCAGTGTTTGGACTGGTGTGGGACTTGAAGATTTTTGTGTCTAATATAAGATTTGCTTACCCAGCAAATATTTTCTGAATGGCTACTTTGTACTGGGTACTCTCCTAGGCACTAAGAATATTGCCGTGAACTGAAGTTTAAAATTTCTTGAGAGGTGGGTTTTGAACAGGTAGGTTAGATGACAGAAGCTTGTTCCCCTTTCCCTCCACTTTTCCAGCTAGCATATTGTTTTCTATGTAGACAATGCAATTTGATTAACGATCTCAAAGCAGTTCACAACTATTAAGGCCTCCTCTTTCCACAACCACTACTCTGCTGTGGGAAGTGAAAACCAATGGCTTTCGCATCACTCTGCCACATCTGCACCTCCTCCTTTCTGATTTCTATACTTCCAGACTTTTGGGCAGGGGCGGGAGCATGTTGGGGTGGTATTCAATGGACAGATGATGATGACTCGTGCACATTTCACAAGTGGCAATTGAAGCTGGTAGTTTTAAAAGTGACTCTGCAGAAGATTTTTTTGTTTTCTGATTGGTTTATTAACAATTCTTTAGTTCTGGAGTCTAGGGATACCCACAATCAGAAAGAAAAAAACCCAGTCATCATCCAAAGGAAAATGGTGTAGACAGCAGGGGCTGGGGGGGAGCGGGGCCTGTGTTGACCACAGAATAAGTACGCTGCGCAATACTGAGTGTTTCAGTGATTCTTTTGTATCTCAAGCATGTTTTGGCACCTTACTATATGACTCTGTATATCCAGGATATGCAAATCAAAAATGTTGCACCACATGGATGAGCGGCATGGCATGATCTCCTAATGCTAAGTGGAAGCTGATATAATGAAGTCACCAAAACTATTGCCATAGACATAATCAGTGAAAGGTGACAGTGACCTCCCCAGCTTTTTCCTTTGCATTGTCAGGTGAATTAGTTATGTCCCAAGGTCACTACTGTCTAACTTGTCTCTGCCCAGACACTTGGCCCCTCATTGCTCCTAGTAGAGCCTAAGCATCCTTAATACACCTGGGCTGGGGGCCATTCTTGCTTCCCCCATAGCGGTGGGTGGCAGTAGCATGACATCTTCAGTTCATCTGTATCATCAGCTCACATTTTTGCTGGAATCTTTCAGAGGCACAGCCTTGCAGCTGTCCTGCAACGGAAAGCGCAAGAGACCCCAGCCACCTTGTCCAAAGCACTTCCTGCCACAGGTCCCGCAGTGTGGGAATCCACTCAAATCCAATCGCTTGGAAACCACTGCATCTGGCTCGTCCTCCTTCCCCCTCCACAGTTCGCCCCCTTCCACAGTAGGCATCCAGATAGCCTTAAAGTTCATCGCTCTCCACTACACTAGAGGAGCATGAATACACCATCGTGCTTTCCACAGATGAAAAGGCAGAAAAAATGTCAAGTCCTTTACTGGTGAGAGATCCGTAGCGACTGCCGCTGGGCCGGATGGACATGGGTGGTGGGATCTGCTGGTGCCACTGAGCTAGAAAATGAGCAGATGATGTGTTACAGTCAGAGGACCACAGTACACCATGTGTGCCCAGGGTGTTCCATCCTTGTGCCCACACTCAGCAGTAAGCAGTGAACCTTCCCTGCCAAGCCTAGGGAAACTGGGCTAGGATCTCTTAAACCTTCAAGCCCTGAACCTGTGATTTTTGCACCTTTTTTTTTTTTTTTTGGTACCAGGAATCCAATGTGATTTTTAACTCAGTAAGAGATTAGAATTCTTACAACAAAGAAGGCTGGATGAGTAGGGTGATCTCTCCAAATCATTCCCTCTCACTGGCCTGGCTTGATCTGCTGTGGACACTCTGGGGAGGGCACCTCAAGAGGAGGAGGAAACTTTGAAAGCTAAAGATGGGTTCGAGCTGAGCATGGTGGTGAACACCTACAAACCCAGCACTTGGGAGGCTGAGGCAGGAGGATCAGCATGAGTTTGAGGCCAGCCTGGACTACATATAGAGTTAAAGTCCAGCCTGAACAGCACAGTGAGACTCTGAAAGAAAAAATAAAAAAGATGGATTCAGCCATCATAGAACTGCCTACCTCACACTCTAGGCACCTGATCCAGCCATGATCTACTTACCCACAGCCTAATCAATCAGGCTCTAATAAGTTATGGCAAGAAGACTGAAAAGTAACTTATGTGCATCCAACTGTGGCACAAGGACACAGAGAATTTATTAGAGTTTCCATATTTACCAAGACTTTTTTTTTCCCCCAGTACCAGGGATCAAACTCATAAGCTCACACTCGCCAGGAAGGTGCTTAGGCTGCTGACCTAAACCCCCAGCCCTTGTCTTTTTGAGACAGGGTCTCACTATGCTGTTCAGGCTGGCCTTGAGCTCACTTTGTAGCCCAGGCTGGTCTCGAACTCACAACAATCGAACTCACAACAATCCTCCTGTCTCAGCCTCCTGAGTGCTGGGATTACAGGCATGCACCACCAAGCCTGGCTACCAAGACATTTTTAAGGCAGACACGATGCTTTTTTTCTTTTTCTTTTTCTTTCTTTTTTTTTTCCAGACACAATTCTTAGGCTTGAGCATGACCTGGATGAAATAACTCAGGTGGTGCAGTCCCTGCTATTGTTTTTGATTCAAGAAATTACCAAGCAATCACAGGATTAGGTTTCTGTGGACCTTGATTAAAGAAAGGAGTACAAGAAGTGGAGAACACTAAGGTACTGGCCCCTAGAAAGCTGTGTCCTAGTCAGCATTTTGATTTATCAATTGGTCCTTCATTGACTTTACTATCTTGAATCAGTTTCTTGGAGTCTAAGTTCCAATGAGTGAATTGAGAAAGTTGAGTTTGGAAAGCT
Source organism: Cuniculus paca (assembly GCA_004365215.1). Taxonomy (NCBI): domain Eukaryota; kingdom Metazoa; phylum Chordata; class Mammalia; order Rodentia; family Cuniculidae; genus Cuniculus; species Cuniculus paca. Next base: position 7,891 of record RJWT010038986.1, on the reverse strand, counting down.
ACCACACTGAGGACAAAACCTACAGTGATTCCACTTAAAGATCATCTCTTAGTCTTTCCCTGCTTTCTTTAACATCTTACCTGGGTGGTCATTTCTAGTATTACAAGCCCTTCCTTTTTTTGTGTGTGTCAGAAATTGAACCCAGGGCCTCACGCATGCTAGAGAGTGTCTACCACATCCTGGCCAGAAGCCCTTTTTCCAGCGTGTGGAGCCTGCTGCCCCATGGTGATGGTTGTGGTGATGGTGGTGGTGATGGTTGTGGAGGAGGAGTAGAGAATTCATCCTAGCCTAAATCCTCCTCCCTCACCCTAGGTCCCAACAGAGGAAACAGCGCCCTCTATTGGCTATCATGGACTCAGGACCCAGAAGAGGAGAGTTGAACCCTACAAACTGGATGTGAAGGCACCTTCTGGAGGGCAGGGTTGGGCTAAGAGCCCTCAGCTTCAGGGCTTGTCCCAGCCTGTGATCTTCTCAGTTGGAGACCCACTGCCTTCACACATGGTGGGGGCTGGGGAGCTGTAGGGACTTAGCCTAGATTAAGAAACCTTCCCTGGCCTCTTCTGGATTTTTTCCAGCTTTTGTCACAGTAGAATTTTTTTCAAGGTCTAAGGATAAGGGAAAAATAGCCAGAATTTATACATTTCCTACAAAAATTAGACCTAGGGAAAATAGCAGGCCAAGCCTTCTCCTGTGGGTTCCTAGATGAAGGAGATGGCTGGTGCTTAGCTACAAATATCAGGGTTCTCAGAGTCTCGACAGTTACTCTTATTCGTTACTCTTTCTAAATCTGTTGATTTGGCTATAAATATAAAACTTACTGATCTAAACAATTTTTTTTAAAGGAAAAAGAAAAAAACATTCTTTTGAGTTAAGGAACATGTATAACCAAGAACAGCTCATGTTCAAAAGTACAAGGGAGGGAAATGGAGTACATAAACACATTGATAAAAATTAATTACATAGCTCCTTTTGAAAATTAGTAACAAGGCTCAAAGGAATGACAGGGTCTCATTATGTACCCCAGGCTGGGCTTGAACTCACTATATACCCCAGGCTCACCTCAAACTCATGGTGATCCTCCTGTCTCAGTTTCCCGAGCGCTGGGATTACAGGTGAGCACTACCACACTCAGCTGCCTCCTAGCTGTTATTATTAACCCTTATAGTCTTGGTTTCTTCAGTATTTATTTATTTATTTATTTAGAGGCAGGGTCTCTCTATGGAGCCCAGGCTGGCCTTGAACTCATGGCAATCCTGCCTCAACCTTCTGAGTGCAGGGACCACAGGTGCGCACTACCACACCTGGCTGCCTCATCGTTTAAATGAAGGTAACAATTACATTAATCTCAGGGCCTGGGGGATGCAGGGGTCTTATGTTGTTATAGTGTTGCTTGATACAATTGGCAGTACAGCTCTCTATTAAGAGAGAAGTCTGGTGTGTGGATTGCAGCAGTATACACCATTGGATGAATAAACAATGAATGGAGTCTGGAAAGTTCTGCGGAGAGACTGCAGCAGTGGGGAGCTCCAGTGGGTGACCCACGGCAGCAGGGAGACAGCGTGAACATGCTGCAGAAGCTGTGGGCTCGCTGGCAACTTCCTGGCATTGGAGGAAGTTGCTGGCAGAAGGTTATGCTCACAGCAAAACATAAAAATGTACAGAATTCCTGAGGTGACTGGGATGAGATGACTTCGAAAATCTCTTAAGCACTAAAATATAATACATTCAATTGATTTATGGAAACATACTACACTTATCCTTAAAATGATTTTAAAGATTTATTTATTTATTTTGGTTTGTTTGTTTTTTGAGACAAGGACTTGATATTTAGCCCAGGCTGGCCTGGAACTGGCAGCATTCCTCCTGTCTCAGCCACCCGAGTTCTGGGATTACAGGCGTGCGCCTTTAAAATGATTTTAAAGTTGCCCATCACACAGATGTTCAGCCAATGACATTCCACTTACCATATATATCCAGCCTAGCAGTGCACGACACGATGCCGGCCTCGTTCTTGGCTGACAATGTGTACCATCCTGCATCGGATTTCTTGGCTGGTTGAATGAGGAGACAGACATACCCTGTTGTGTCCTGGTGCATGCTGCAGAAAAGAAAGAATATATTTGTATTTCATCTGGAAGCAAAAGCATTCTCTGTCAAGCTCAGGGTTTAGGGAAACTCTCAGAGCTTTTCCTACCAACAGGCAAAAATGGGACACTAGAGGCAAATTCAAAAGTAAAAAGAAGGTACAAACCAGGCCTGGTGGTACATGCCTGTAATTCCAGCATTCTGAGAGGCTGACGCAGGAGGATCATAAGTTTGAGCCCAGCCTGGGTAACCTACACGCTTAGTGAAACCTTGTCTCAAAAATCAAAGACTAAAAAAAGGGCTGGGGATGTAGCTCAGTGAGAAGGCCCTGGATTTAATCCCCAGTACCCCCAAAACAGAGTCACCGAAGAGCAGTAACGGACCGGGTAACACTAAGAGGAGCAGAACAGCTGCGGTTGGGACTTGTTCTGTCTTCTCCACTGCCCCTGCTCTGCTGAAGTTCACTCCCCACCAGACGAACCCTCATTTTTCACAACCACAGTGCAGGAAATGCCTTTTTGCAAACATGGTCGAGAGTTTCAACAAGAACAGCATTAGGGAATGAAGGGGTAGCACAGCAAAACGAGAGCCCAGGGGTAGATGCATTGGTGGCTCGGAGATGGTGTCTCCTGGCCACCCACGGCAGGTACAGTGCGTGGCTCAGCACCGTTAAGGAGGAAATCAGCCTGTGATTTCCTTTTGCTCCTCTGCCTCAATACTTTTCAGCCTTGGCCCATACTGCAGCCCCAGGCCAAATGACACCAGAATCTCAGGCTGGGACCCAAGCAATAGGGCTTTAAAACATTCCCTAGGTGATTCTAATGCAGCCAAGGACCAAGGACTGTGGAAATATAAAGATATACATCTCAGGTGCCAAAATTCTGGACAAAATCGGTTTACTGTGGGGAAATAATTTTCAGTAGAAAGTTTGGACACAGCTACCATTGCTTGCTCTCCACCTGGTGGTCTAAAACTAAAATCGCAAAGAAACAAGGTTGGTCAGGAAAAATCAAGCCAACCACTTTGGGAAACTGGATCTTTAAAGTTATTTTAAAAACAACCAGCTGGGCGTGGTGGTGCATTCCTGTAATCCCAGCACTCGGAGGCAGAGATAGGAGGGTCACCATGAGTTTGAGGCCAGCCCGGGCTACATAGTGAGTTTGAGAACAGCTTGAACTACAAAGCAAGACCCTGTCTCAAAATAACAATAAAAAGAAATTTAAAATTTAAAACTCCGAGACAGCCATGCAAAGGACTATCACCCAACAACAATGGGAATAAGTCCTTTTTTTCTTTTTTCTCTTTCTTTCTTTCTTTCTTTTTTTTTTTTTTGGTACCGGGGATTGAACTCACGACCTTGTGCTTGCCAGGTGGGAATAAGCTCTTGATTTGCACGGTAATAACACGGATGAAGGGCAAGAGCATTATGCTACGGGAAAGTAGCTGGGCCACAGGCTGCAGCGTTCTCTGGGTGGCGGCCCCACGTCCCTGTGCAGGCGGCGGCTGCCTTACCTGACCCTCTCCCGGGTGAAGGGGATGGTCTCATTGTCCTTCTTCCAGTAGAACACGGGCGGGGGCATGCCGATCACGCGGCACTCCAGCCGCACCGGGTGGCCTTCGGGGACGCCGCTGTTCTGCAGTTTCTCCAGGATCACGGGCGCTTTCTTCACCTCTTTGGCTGAACGAGAGAAAGAGCTTCTTGTCTACAGCAAGCGCCTCGCGGTCCCCACCTCACACCACTGTGGAATTCAGCAGAATGGGTGCGCACCTGCCTCCCCCAGGGCCTCTTAGTGAAGTGCAGCCTTGAGAGAGCTCCGGAGTGGTTAAAAAAGCAGGGACCGCCATGTCTGCACATCCCTGGTGAGATAACCCTCCGTCACAGACCTGGGATGTAGACGCTAGGAATGGTGGGATTAAAGGAGTTTCTTTATTGCTCAACAGTAACTGGAGAATCGATATACTCCATGTACTTTTTTTTTGGTTTTGTTTTTAAACAGGGTCTCAACTTTGTAGTTCAGGCTGGCCTTGAACTCACTACGTATCCAGGCTGGCCTTGAAATCGCAAAAATTCTCCTGCCTCAGCCTCCTGAGTACTGGGATTACAAGCATGTGTCCCATACCTGGTCAATACTCCATGTACTTAAAATTGATCCTTTTTTTTTTTTTCTGGAGGAGTTTATTTCATAGAAGTTATATTAATTCCCCCAAATTTTTTATTTTTTAAAAAGTCTCACACCTACAGAACTGTACTATTATTTTTAAAAACACCGAATTATGCTTGCCAATGAGGTTTTTCCTTTGGTCAGAACCTCATAGATCATAGTTCCAAAGTCAATGTTTTAGGAAAATAGTGGGGAAAAGGCCTGCGATCAATGTTTCCTTGCAAAACCAGTTTTTCTCTTCTGTTGGCTAGAAAAAAATTCAGAGTGAGAAAAGGAAAAAAGATACATAAGGGAAACCGCCAGTCGGGCTGGCACAGAGAGTCCATCCTGGCTCCCTTTAGAGGCCACACAGACAGCCAGAGAAGGTCTCGCATCAGACTCTCCACATTCTGGCTAATTCTGGCCGGATTACTGCCTCGCAGCAGGCTCCTCACAGGGGCTGATATCTTGCTGTCCTTCTCTGTAGGCACGACAGTGTTTTTCTTCACACCATTTCATATGGCAAAGCTCATTTGTTTAGTCATGGATACGACATTTGCCCAACCTTCCATGTCTAGGCACTGTGGCAGACACCAGAGAGACGCACAACAGGCCAGTCTCCGACTTCAGAGCCCCAAGTCTCCAGCGTCTCCTTTTCTAAGTGCCATGAAGACACAGAGGTGGACAGGAGGAAGCAGTTGTGTCTGGTGCACCCACCATGCATAGGTGGTGCCACTGAGTTCCGCTTTCAGAAAATGGGTAGAAGGTTGCTGGGCAGAAGGGAAACTGATGTGATTAGGGGGATAAAAGAGCCCAGGACATTCCAGAAATGACAGACTGTACGGCAGACAACTGGAAATTAGTGAGAGTCAATGAACTGATAAAGGGATTGGTAACGAGTGATTACAGTAGCCCTATGAGTGCACGCGTTGAATATGCACGGTGCCACATCATATTCTCAGATTGCTACAAACCTTTGAAAACAAGGTAGGACATGCAGTACTTACTACAAAGGAGGGAAAACAGATTTGTGGGGCAAATGACTAAGGAATTCGCACAACAACTTGGAAGGGAGTCACACCTTGGGGTCCCGGCCGCAAGCCTTACCGACCACGGTGAGCTCCAGACTAAAGGAATTCTGCCCAGTTTTGTTGGCAGCCACGCACGTGTAGGTGCCCGCGTCGCGCTGGGTGAGGGGGTCGATGAGCAGTGAGTGCACCCCTGTCTCCCTGACCAGCATCTTGTGGGAGGCATCTGGTAGCACAGGTTGGCCATTGAGCAGCCATGTCAGCTCTGGGGGCGGTAAGCCACTCACCTAATAAACAACAGGACAGCTGAGGCAAATGACAGGCTGATGACAGGCAGATTTATTTGGTGGCTGAATCCTTCACTCGTGTTTGGCACCAAATATATAGTGAGAGAAAACACGGAGTGGTGAGGGCTTCCCCCTGCAGCCTCAGGAGGAGAGAGGTCTGAACGAATGGCCGCATGAATTTAAACTGTGGGTATTCTAGCCCCAATTCAAGTCATGGTTCACCTATTTGATTGTATTCTAGGTTAGAATAAATGAGAATTAAGCTAAGTGGATGACATGGGCCTGTAGCATCAATATAAGTGACGACACATTGCTTACATACCTAACAAGCGAGAGTTAGATAAGCGAAAGGTCAGATATTAAACCCGGGGTCTCAAATTATGCTGCATGTTATAATCATGTGGGGGAGTGTTTAAGAATCCTGATGCCCCTGTAAAATATTAAATCAGAGTCACTGGGGAGGGGACCCAGGCAATGGTATTTTTGAGAGTTTGGGGGGGAATGAATGCTCAACCTGAATATCGTGTAGGCAACCAAAGGAGAACAAGAACCACTTACAGGAGTGGACTTTTCACAAATAAATAATCTCAAGTCTTCACTAATTTGCATCTCAATTTTCTATAGCATTCTGCACTTTTGTCTGTGGCAGAAGGAGTGACCTAATAGAAGATCTCTATCCTGTTCAACAAAAACCTAGCTTCTGGTTGAAAAAATTAGAATGCAGAAATTACTAAAGGCAATGGAAGTTGATTAGTGGGAGAAACCTCTCCTACTCTCATAAACTGTTGTATTTTCAGGAAGATAATTTTTTCAGAGACTACAGCTCACAACAATCACTTGAAGGGCGCAAAAATCACACTTTGGGCTTCATAGTCATAAAGGGTTTCTGGTTGTCACAGGAAAGATGTACAAGTCATATCATCTCTTTGTTGGTCTTCTAAACACATAGAGTTAACTGGATGTAATATCAATGTAATTTTTCTTCAGATATAATAATTTTAAATTTCATGAAATAATTTTGGCTGGTATTGAACACTTCAATCTCTCTCCCTTTTCTAGGGCTCCTTTGTAAACAAAAAACAAAACTCCAACAAGTAAACCCTCAAAAAAAAAAAAACAAAAATGCAAACAAACAATCAAAAACAAAATCTGACAAATGTGGAACTAAGGACGGGTAGTAAGAGTCTACCTTGCAGTCCAGGCGACAGAGGCGCCCCTCGTGAGCTACCATATCCCCAGGAGCCTGCAGGAAATGTGGTCGGAAAAAGCGTTCCTGAAGGGGCTCTTTGTCTCTTTCTTGCAGTCTGGATCTTCCCCTATAATAAGCGCATTCAGGTATCAGCCACAGACGTGAATTTACAAACTTTTAGCAATAGGCATGCAGGCGTGGCTACAGGACTACATAGACAACAGATTTTTTTTTTGAGGGGGAAAGGGTTTGCCATACCCCCAAAACCCAACAATAATAAATAATTAATAATGATGTGGAGCTAATGTGAAAAAAAGAAAAAAACCAAACAAAAACAAACCCCAAACCCAATGTGGTAAGCATCTCATATAGTACGGGATTCTCTTGTGAGATCTGTAATCAAATAAACAGGCTTTAGCTTCTTTCTCTCCGAAGTCACGCTGGGTTAAGGGGCTCCGCTCCTGTTGCTAAGGGCTTGACCAGTTGTTCAAAAGGCATCAGAATAAACAAATAAATCAGTGTTCAATCCGAACCTCAAGTGAGTGCCAAAAGAGAAGTCCAGTTTATTACAGAACAAAGCAGCTGCAATCTTTATGTCTTCAAGTAATAAAATTTAACCTGGCTATAAATTATGGCAGGATGACCACGAACTTAAACTGGGTAAAAATGACCAAGAGGAACAGCTGCTCTTGGGGGGGGGGAAGAAGAGGAGGAGAAGGAGGAGGAGGAGGAGGAGGTATAGTTGCAGTGGTGGTGAAATACCGTATCTGAAACATGGGTCACTATTTTCGTGCCTTTGGTAAGTCACATTTAATTCATCCATGTCAGCAACTGTGGAATGCTTTGCTAAGACTTTGTGGCACCATAAGATGTGAGGGGAAAGTCACGTGCTTTCTTCTTAGTGGTTAGGAAAATCAGAGCAGAAGAGAGCCAACCACAACAAAATATTTGATCTATATACACATGGCAGTTAAAGGTAGGTTGGTTGGTCTGTTTTTGTGATACTGGGGATTGAACCTGGGGATTCAACACGTTACGCAAGTGCTCTACCACTGAGCTGCATCCCTGGCTTTTATTATAGAAGAGATAGTAATTTAACCCAAAGGACCTAATTTATACATTATGCACAGAGAGCTACTAATGGTTGCAAATTTTGAGCCA